>CACKRE030001340.1:2079-20900 GCA_902602495.3 Ectocarpus sp. CCAP 1310/34 | reverse complement strand
TCTGCGCGCCATCGCCGCATAAAAAAAAGAAAATCCTAAACCCAATAACACTGGCTCAGAAGCTGGGGCCANATGGGATTGCAATCCCCGTGCCCTCCTGAGCGAAACCGTGCCAAGGGCTCAGAAGGTGGGGCCGTAACTAGTTGAAGCTCACCGTGACAGAGGAGCTACACAAATTGGGCGGTGGCGGTGAAGCGACAAGGGACGACAGGGTCCAGCTACATCCCGAAGAATCCGCGCATCTGCGAACTGCCAAGGTGAGCCTCCTCTTGCATGAGCCCCTTCTGACGCGGGCGACCGCCGCAAACAGATAAAATATGACACGCAACTAGCAACCCCGGTCAAGGTCTGCGCGCGGTCAGTCTCTGCTTATCCCTGGTGCTTGTACGCTTGCGATTGTGTGTTACACGTGATCGACCACTGTAAAGCTTATTTTCCAGCATCGCTTTTTGAAACAGTTGAGAAACCTCAGACAAACCCTCCGCGACAGGGGAGCTTTGTCAGAAATGTTCGCAATCCCTTGCGATAGCCCGATCTGACGCGGGCGTCCGCCTCAAGCAGCTGTGAGGGATCAGCAATGTGCAGGCATTAGACACCATCCGCCACGCCGCTCAACGTTGGCGTGCGACTAATCTCAGCCGGTTCCTTTGAGCCTTGATTCTTGCGAGCGGGTGTTGCACGTGATCGGGGCTGTAGTTATTTTCTAGAACTGCTTTTTGGGAAGAGCTCGCACTTCCCTTACGAGAGCCCGACCTGACGCGGGCGGCCGCCGCAAACAGCTGAAGCATGAGACGAAACCAGTAACCGAGGTCAAGGTCGGCGCGCGCCCTGTCGCTACTTGTCCCTCGTGCTTCGTACGCGATTGTGTGTTACACGTGAACGGCTGTGTAGCTTCTTTTCTAAGTTAGGAAACCTTGATAAATCAAATGATCCTCCCTGACAGACAGCTTTGTCCGAAAAGCTTGCACGTCCCTTGCGAGAGCCCGATCTGACGTGGGCGTCCGCCTCGAACAGCGGTGAGCGATTAACTATGCGCATGACTAGACGCCATTCGACACCCCGACCAACATCGGCGCGCGGGCTGTCTCAGCGGGTCCTGGTGCCTTGATTCTTCCGAGCTTGTGTACACGTGACCGGGGCTGTTCTGATGTTCCAAAACCGCATGTTCGGAGAGTTGGTTGTTGAACACATCTTGCATGAGCTCCTTCTGACATGGGCGTCCGCCGCAAACATCCAAAACATCAGGCGCAACCATCAACCCCGGTCAAGGTCGGCGTGCTTCCTGTTTCTACTGGTCCCTGGCGCTTTGTACGCTTGCGATTGTTTGTTGCACATGATCGCCTACGTAGCTTCTCCAGGACCGCTCTAATTCGTCAGGAAACCTCAGAAAAACCCTCCCTGACAGAAAGAGATCACTCGGCAAAGCTCGCATTTTCCGTGCGAGAGCGCGATCTGACGCGGGCGTCCCCCTCAAACAGCTGTGAGGGATCACGTAGCTATGTGCAGACTAGACGCCATCCGACACGCTGGTCAAGGTCGGCGCGCGGCCTGTCTCAGCTGGTTCCCTTGTGCTTTGATTCTTCCGAGCGCGCGCACACGTGATCGGCGATGTTCTTATTTTGCCCGAAACGGATTGTCGGAGAGTTGGTTGTTGAACAAATCTTGCATGAGCTTCATCTGACGCGGGCGTCCGCCGCAAAAAGCTGAAGCATGAGACGCAGTCGGCAACTCCGGTCAAGGTCGGCGCACGGCCTGTCTCTACTGATCCCTGGTACTTGGTACGCTTGCGATTGTGTGTTACACGTGATCGGCTCTGTTGCTTCTTGAGAAGTCTTACTGTTGTCTTTTCTTCCCACTGAACATCCCGCGAACATCCGCAAACCGTATTCCCCTCCCCAGGCCCACTTCTGCGATGGCGACGACGGACCGCGACGCATTGGTCGCCCTTTACAACGCAACCGGCGGGGCGGGCTGGTATCGAAACACAAACTGGACAAATACTGATGTACCCCTCTCGGCATGGCATGGAGTCCAAGTTAACGACCAGGGCCGCGTGGTTGGATTAAAACTGTTGGAGAACAACCTGAAAGGTATTTTTCCGTGCTTACTTGGTCCGTAGAGGCTGCTGCCGTCTTGCAATATGCTCGACCTTTCCCAAGGATTCCTTGACCGACAGCAGTGGCCGTTCCATGAAATTGCAAGTTCAACAACAGGCCACAACGTTGACAATTTCGTACGTACTCTCATGCTGCACGCAGTCCACTCCTGAGTACCCCTCGTATGTGAACTCGCCGCGGTACGAGCACGCCGTGCGCACGATGCTGCTCTACTCGTCAATGCTAATCGATACCGCGATGTCTCGTCTCTTAGATTGCTCATTGAACACCCTCCACTTGCACACCAAATCGACTTTCCTGGCTTTTAGATGCCTCTGGTAAGCAGGCGATCTTCGGTATTGCTTCTATCGGGGGATCGGGGTGCGTTTCCCTCCGCGTTCGTATTTGTGTTGATGCCAAGGGTCTTGTCGTGGTAATGTTCAAGTCCAGTGGAGCTGCGATCAAAGTGTCGTGTTGTTAGAAGTTCTGACCATATCGGGACAACATGGGAGAAGACTCCGGGCGGGTCAGGTTGACCACTTGTGGGTGTCTCTTCGTCCACACACATGTCCACAAGACCCTGGGGTTACCCCTATTTTCAGGCCAAAAATGTGTCCCAAACCGGGTGAACTTTTCGTGGCAAAAAGACTGCGCTTTTCCTTCTTGGACCAATAAAAACGTTCGGAATTTGAATCAAAATATAAAGACACACGAACACACACGAACAGACTGGACAAATATGGTCAAGCGCGTTCACGCAGCAATGCGCGAGGTGGACACCCGTCACTGCGCTCACTGAGGCTGCTGGCACACACAAAAAGCCAGTACCCCACAGCCCGACCGGTCATAGATGGCGGACCCCACCGGTTCGAAGGCGGACCCGCCCGCTTCGACGGCGGACCCGCCCGTTCTGTTGCCGAAAAAAAGAAAAAGGGCAACGGGCAAACAGCCGGGCGGTTGTGAGAGCGGGAAAACAAAAAAAATGCGCGCTGCTGCTGCTCCAGCTGTATTTTCTCGCTCTCAACACCAAGTCTGTCGATGATAGCAGCTGCACGCAGCTTCGCCTGCCTCTCTTGGTATCGTCCTGCTTATGTTGGTTCTATCAACCTGTAGGACTCGGAGGCATACGAAGTAGTCGCACTAGAAGGGTGCCAAAAACACACGAGGGCGAAGATACACACACTCGCACGCACGAACCTTTTTCTTCAAATTAGCATTTCTCGTCTCGGCAACCTTTCCCCACGCCGACGTCGCCTCCAGCTCCCTCCTCACTTGCTCTACCTCCATCCGGGTGCGGATGAGCTGGTCTTTCGCGGAAAGCAGCGGATTCCGGTTGTGCTGCTGTTGCTGCACCGCCATCACGCTTGCCGCTTGTGGACAAAAAATCTCCACCATCTCGCGCTGTTGATCTTGAAGCATTTTTTTCTCCAACCGCAAGTTTCCCAGCTGGGTCAGGACGATCGCCACCTCCTCTCCATCAGCAGCCCTCTGCTGCTGCCTCTGATGCTCCGAGGCCTGCTCGCGTGCGGTCGCTGCTTGCGCCCGTTGCTCCGCCTCGATTCTACGTCGCTGCTCCTCCCCAAGCTCCTTCTTCAGATCGGCGCGCAGGACTCGCTCTTGCGCCAACAGTTGTCGCTCCTCTTCTGCGGCCTGCTCCGCCGATTTGCGGACTCGACCCTCTCTACGCTTCGCCAACTGAGCTTTTTTGAGTTTCTCGAGGGTAGCAGCGGCCGTACGCTTCAGGGTAGGGTAGTCGGCCTTCTCGGCAGCCTTGCGTGCGCGCCCAGCCGTCGCTGCGTCCGCAAACGTGCATCCCTCCCTCTCGAGAAGAGAAGTCGTGAAGTTTTTGAAGATTTTTTTTTGGACTTGACGCGACCCTTGTTTTTAGTTTTTACCACCGCCCTTAGCCATAAATCAGGGGGTGATCTGGTAATCAATGCCACTCGTCGGGTTCTAGGCCAATCGGGGATCGTTTTTTTTAGCTGTGTGCGCAGAAACCAGAGCTAANTTTTGGACTTGACGCGACCCTTGTTTTTACCACCGCCCTTAGCCATAAATCAGGGGGTGATCTGGTAATCAATGCCACTCGTCGGGTTCTAGGCCAATCGGGGATCGTTTTTTTTAGCTGTGTGCGCAGAAACCAGAGCTAAAGAAGTAGCGAAGGCGATTTTTGACCCTCGTCTAGGTATTCGCGCCAGCTGCGTCAACAGCCGAATTTTCCGTCGTTTCGGGATTTTTCAACCACCAAACGGAAATCGGCTTCGCTACTTCTCTAGCTATAGCATATTACAGGTGATTGTAGATTGAGAAGAGCCATCTCCTCGCCGTCTTCGCGCATTTATGATTGCCAGTTCCTTGTCTTTGCTCAAGTAAGTAGGACTGCTGTCTGTGTGCCCCCTTCAAACAAAAAAAACAAAATCCATTCGCAGCATTTCGTTTTTTGTTGCTCCGCAGGGGGGTAACCCCAGGGTCTAAAAACCAGTTTTTCAAAATCCTACTCTTAACGCAATTCTGCTGACAGTTCATACTTGGACTCCGAGAATCTAAGATTCTATCCAATCCTATCAAAAGTCCAGTCGAATCTCTCAACTTATTTCCCGATGAATATACCAATCCGCCTCACAACCCTCCGATAGTTCAGTACCCTTTCAACACTTCGCGCTCTTTTCCACCCTCTTTCCAAGTAGTACGCTTGGCTGCATTCAATAAACACCAGCCCTGTTCCATACCACACTTTTACCCGTAATCACCCGGTAATTCCACAGTCCCAATAAATGCGGCCCGATTGCACCACATTCGCCCACCCTGATTCAGAGTCAACCTTTCTACTTGTATAGATAAGTTGTACACAGAAACCACGCAAAAAGGTGCAATCTACTACACGCTTTCGTCATACTCAAAACCTCAACTGTATTCCTTGATTCTTTCTTTTGTGCATAGTCTACCAATTTTCATGCCAATTCAACACCCTCTCGTTGTCAATATCAACAGTTATATTTCATCGATCTACAGCAGTCATTCCAACAGTCCTGTTCGATATGCTGTCAACCACACATACACCACTTTCTCTATTGATTACATAATACTCTTGTCGATCTTCAAATCAACCTTCTGCTCTCAACCCTCATGTACTAGTACTTTTCACAGAATTATCACGTCATCCTCCTGCCTGCTGCCTACAGCTCCTTCCATACAAACCCTCCTTGAATCCCTTTTGTATCCCCTCACTCTTTCTGTTCCGCGTTATCGAACGCATTGTAACACTTTGTGCATCGATGCACTGACACCCTCTCATTAATCCCCTTCCCTGGCTCATCCTTACTTCTTTCGAGCAATAAAACCTTGGGTCCCACTTCTTTTGTCATGTGATCCTTTCCCTGGGCCAACAAATAAGACTTTTGAGCTAGTTTGCCGATTAACGCGTATGATTTTCCTCCTCCATTGAAATCCAGTGCCGATTTTGACACACGTTCTCCCCCTCCTGATATTGTGCTTTAATCGTCACACACTAGGACCCACTCGCCTTCCTCAACTTTGCTCTTTTGCCAACTACTTCCCCTATCTGCTTATTCCTTTCTTGATGTTTCTTTGTCGTGATTTCATCCTCCTAGACCAACTCATATGCCTTCACTTGTCGGTCCCTGACCAAATCCAAATAGTCAAGTTGATCCCTTAACCCTTGTATCTCCCTCGCACCCCTCCTTTCCAAGATGGTCATTGGCAGTCTTGGATATCGCCCAATGTGTACCATATTAGGCGCAAGTCCTTTTCCTCTGCTCACGTTATTGTTGTGTGCTGAAATTGCATGTGGCAACATTTCGTCCCTATCTTTTTGAGTATCTGCCACCGCGTGCGCCAGCATTTGACACAGTATGATTTAACCTTGTCACCATTCCATTCGTTTGGGGATGATAGGAGCTAGTAAACTTGTTGATAGATCCCATCATGTTATACACCCCTTTCGCCACACCTGTAGCAAATTCCGGTCCTCTATCCGACAAAAATGTGTGCGGACAACCCCATCTTTGTATGTATTCATTGACCAGAATTGCCACAAATCCTTTTGCATTTTTCTCACTTTTTTTGTAGAGAGTACCCTTTGGCATGCCTACTGAACACATTCATCACGAAGAAAATGTACTCACAGTCGTTGCTCGTTTTCGGCAATGGACCCAAATAGCCAAAAGATACAATCTGTCCAGGCCCGCTTGGCAAAGGTAGTGAAACCAATGACGTAGCTTCGTGTACCTCGGTGTTTTTCTGAATTGACAAGAATAGCACCTACAGCACCACCATCGCACACTCTCCGCCATTATCACCCACTAATGCAATCGTTGTAAAATGCTTAACGTCACCTTCTCACCTAGGTGTACTGCTTCTTTGTGTGCGCAGTCCATCACCCGAGGTCGTAACATCAGAGGCACGTATGTCCTTACAGGTTCATCCCCCAACAGCCTGTCGAACTGTCCCGGATTCCGATCTGGCCTGTTTGATGGTTCACGCGTCGCACGACGAACCAGCAATTTACGTGAATCAGTCGGTACCATGATCGTTCCTTGCGCGATCAACCGTTTAACATCATCAATATCCACCCCTTCAGGTATATCTTTTCCCACTATCTTACGTACTTCAACCTCATATGCAATTAGCTGGAGTGCTGTCTTTGCTGTCAGGTCTTTGTTTTGCGCTTCGACCCAATCACTAGCCGTCTTTTCACATAACCGTTCTCCAAATTCTTTGTCTTCCTTGCTGTTCCAACCCTCGAATTGGGACCCTTGCAATCGAAGCACTGGTGTTGGTTCAGCTTCAGATTTGTCACCTGCTGAGCCTCCTCCTTCATTTGAGTTTAAATGCCATAACCCTTATGCTCTTGACTCTTCGTTGCTTTTTGATAACTCCCACTCCCAACAAACATCTCCCCACCTCTGTCATCGGGACCGCATGCAATATTTAGGCTGATTCCCATTGCCCACTGACCACCATGTTCTTTGGATCTACCAGCGGAGTCTCGTCTTTCAAAACATAATTCGTCGGTTTATCGTTATCCTTAGAGCCATTGTTTCTCTGTGCTGCTGAATCACCTGCCACGTCCGATCTGCATCATCATCGGTCGTGAGCGGCCGATAGCGGCCGATGTCCATCTTCCCCCCACCACAAAATTCTTGCGAGGGTCGGCTTGTGTCGGACGTATTCGCCCACCCAAGCCAGGACCCACTCTCGCAGGAATAACCCCGCTTGCACCTTTATCATATACACATCCAGATCGGACGGATCAGTTAATCTCGTTTCGGGAGATGCATCTTCCTCTGTGGGCGGCAAAGGTAAGCGAGACATACAATCCGCATTGCCATTTGCTTTGCCAGGCCGATAAACCAGCTCACATGTGTACGCGGACAGGAATTTAAACCACGCTTGAACCCTGTAGTTCTTTTCCGCCAAGCTCTCTAACTTTCGTAAGGTTGGTGATCACTGTATATCTTAAAAGGAATGCCGTAGAACAGTGTTCGGTTTTTCTTGATAGCCCAAACAATTACCCCACACTCGAGCTCTGTTGCACTCCACCTCCGTTTATTGGGATTCGTCGACCTGCTCAAATAACACAGTGGTCGCACCGTACTATGCTCTTGCTCTTGCTCAATAACTGCTCCATGTCCAGATACCGATGCATCCGTGATTAACCTAAACGGTCTTTTCCCTGATGTCCCTCCTGCATAGTCAGGAAATGCCAACACTTGCGGACTTGACAATATGTCCCGCATTTCTTGTATCGCCTCGGCATGCCTTGCGGTGAACACAATGTTTGCATCCTTCTTCAACAACGTTACTGAATGCAATTATGCACACATCCCTTTCAAAAAATTCCGATAATACGATAGACTTCCCAAAATTGACCGTAACTGACTAACATTCTTCGGCATCGGCATGTGCAACATGGGTTCATCTTCTTCGGACAAGGCTCGATTCCTTCAGCCGTCACTTGATGTCCCAATAACGTCACCAGTTTCACCCCCAAATGTGCTTTCTTCGGCGCCAGCTTCAGGTTGAACTTGGTCATGCGTTCGAAAACCTCTCCAAATCTTGCACATGTTTTGCACCATTTCGGGAGTATACGATAGCATCGTCAATGAATAATCGCACTCTTTCCAACCCATCATACACACGTTGCATGACTGAGTGGAACCACACTGGACTACTTGACAACCCTTGCGGCATAGCCATGAATTCAATAAGCCTGTGGCTGTTTTAACAGCAGTAATCGGAATGCTGTCTTCTTCAATACAACACTGGAAAAATCCGCTGATCAAATCCAGAGTGCTGAATATTTTCGCCGACTTCGGATCCGGCAAAATGTCCTGCACGATTGGTGTTGTCAGTTTTGGTATAACGCTCATTTGGTTCACCTTTTTGTAATTCACCGTGAACCGCACTCTTTCCATTAGCTTTTGCAACCACGACCAAGGGACTTGCCCAATTACTGTTTGATCGTCGCAAGACCCTGGCAACAGCAGTTTATCGATTTCTATCTGCACTTGTTCATTGATGACCGGCGAATAATGATACGGCCGTTGTTTAACCGGCTGTGCCCCCGGTTTAAAATAGTTCGGAACGGATCCACCTTGACTTGTCCCAAATCAGTACCGTCCTTTGAAATCTCTGCTCATATTAACATAACAGATGACTTCGGGCTCCCACAATTCCGCGTTGAAATCGAAACGAACATCTCGTATATGCGCTGGCACCTTCTGCCATAGACGCCGAAATGCCACCTGTTGCGAGGGGTTTAAACCAGCCATGACATATTAGGAGGTTTATCTTCAGGCACCATCACTGGACACCACATGTACCTTATATTTCTCATTTGGCATAAGCCTGGCATCTTCCATACTAACAACCTCCAGGGGTTTACCACCCTCACCCAATAGATCATTGTGCTTCACCAAAAATGCAGCATCTCCCACTCGTCTGAAAGGAATTTCAGACTTGCTTCTTGAGGGAACCATTTATCCTTGGATTTTACACGGTATGTTCCTTCTGCAGCTTCACTGCCATCAGGGTTGGTCAATTCAACCTGTACCAAGACATTTTATTTGGCAACCACCGTTTCTTTCCCGCACCTGACTACCACTTCCCCACTCCCCTCGTGTTCAATCATTCCAACATCGTTGTCAACCCATTTTGCAAATTCTTGGTCAACTACTGCTGCCTTTCCCTCATTTGTTTCGAAGGTCACTATTGCTTCGTTATCCGATACATCCCTGTATTTTCGAACAGGAAAATGAGACCAACCCTCTCGGCCCAATAAAACATCCACATCAATAGCTCCGTCCAGGACCACATGCGCTAGCACAGCTAAGCATGCGGTAGGTGATCCAAAATTCTTCGGTGCTTGTTTTCCTCCTTTCCACAATGTACGTTTAATCTCACTTGTTGTGTGGTGATCAGGGGCGTTCCGTAAAATCCTCCCCATTTTCTTTAGTCCATCCCTTATCCCATCCATAGACGCAGACCCAAACTCCAACATATGATCCACACACCTTTGTTGTATGAACGACGCCGGACTTCCAGTATCTAGTAGTGCCTTACACAGGTGCATCGTTGTTGCTTGAACACCCGCGAACACTTCAACTCTCGTGGTGTGGCGCGCGTCCAACGTGACTTCCCCCCCAATTGCGCTTGTGAAGGGAGACAGATACTCTGCTGGTTCTCCTGCGGATATATAAACCGGCATGGGGGATAAACCAAGGGCGTATTGTCAAACGTCTCGTCATTTTGATCCAGTGGATACACACTAATTCCTTTTGCTTGATGCTTGTGTTCCAACTGTGTTTATCTACCTTTATCCCTGGGTCTCCTCCTAGCATTCTCTGCGGGAGTTGTATATTTTGGGTTTAGACTTTCCCTTCTGTATACGATCGATAGATTCCCCACTTTTCCGGGCGTCATCTTTGCTAGCAGGGTCCTTTTGTTCGGCCCCATGTACAGTTGTTACGGTACCATAGGCCGTGGGTGTCCAAGCTGGTTTTCTCCGCGAGGATCCTGCACTGTGGATACTTTTGTCCACCCCCCTTTTATTTTTACCTCACCGGGCGCTACTGCTACTTGGTGATGCGGTTTCAGGCTTCGCTTGGCCAAACGAAGGAGGTTGTCCTCGACCTTTCCTGCAACAGTTATCAGTGACCGACGAACGAGGGTTTGACTGTTTTTAAAACAGGTTGGCACATGATGATGTTTGCACACAAGACCAGATATATCTTGCGGGACGCTAGTCCGCTCGTTGCTCCTGCCCGAATGGCCCAATTCCGTCAACGCGTCTTTCATCGCAACGGACTCGGCAGGCGGTACCACAGATTCCGAACTCACACAGTTTCGGGGGTAATTACTTCCATCACTGTTACAAATTCCGAAGGCCCATATGTTTCCACCCTTACCATTGTTAGACGGATAGCATCCCGTCCCAGGATCGTGTCTCGTGATGCGCTTCACTCGCCCGTCCATACCCTGAAACTCTCTCGGTCTTGGAGCAATGTCGTGTCTCTTGACCTCAGTTCCTTCGTTTGCTTTGTTTTTCCGGTTCTCTGAACAAGGCGGATTGAACGGCCGACGTGCTACCGGGGAGGCGACCGAATTCTTACCGTTGCACCTTCAACCGTGTTTTTTACGCTGTTCATGCCAGTCTCTGAGTCGTTTCAACCATTTTGACCATCTTACTGGACCAATTGCGGCGGTCCCTGACCCAATTCCGGGTTGAGCATGTTCGATTTATTTATGAAAGGGTGGGTGCATTCTCGCACAAAGTGTGACTGATGACCGCAGTTCAAACACTTTTAACCCATAGGCTTGTCGTGCCACATCTTGCGATCGTCGGCTTTCAAATCGAGTATCGAAAGGGATGTAAGATTCATCACCCTTTCCTTGTTCCCATTGTTTCGCCAAGAAATGCACTCTTTTGAATTCTCGTTCTTCGTCCTCCATGTCTTCATGAATATTGATCACTCTTGCCTCCTGAGAGGGCTGTTTACTGTACGTCCTCCTTGTCCTGCCCTTGTTTGCACACTTAACAGTATTTCTTTCCACCGCCGTAGCTTCAGTCGTGTTGCATGCCAAAGCCTCCAGTGCATCCATCAATTCCCCATTACTGTCATTCGGTACAGTCACGTGTTCGTTCGACAATTCGTCAGAATTTTCTTCGTTTTCCTCGGTGGCACTCTCTGGCTCCACTGCACTATTAGATACAGTGGACGGCTCTGTCACACTCTGCTGCATAGTTGAAGGCGGGTCGATCACCGCTGGGGTAACCGCTACTACTGTCATGGGGGCGTTTACTGCCCTCGTTAATGTGCCCACAGGAGGCAATTTCGTTGCGTCCACCATAGGAGGTTGTTCCATCCCAGAGTCTGTTTCTCTTGTCCCCATAGAGTTTGTTTCTCTTGCCCCCATACTTCCTCTGTATCATAAGTTAGGGTACCTAAATGCAATAGATTGTCTGGGTGCAACCGTGTTAGTGATGGTAGCATAGTCGGGTTTGTAAGAAAGATATAACAAAGAAGCGATGGAAAAAAAATTAAAAAAAACGAACATGTATTTCTGTACCTACTANTAGTCGACTTTTTCTTCTTTTTCCCCGCCACCAACCAACCCTTCTTTTTGTCCCGCAAGTGTCTTGATTTTAGTGTGACCCCCCAAGTGTCGTGGTTTTAGTGTGGTTCACTACTATACTGATTTTAGTATAGGGGGCGCGACATGGATCGTTGAGTAGAGGGGGGGGTTGGATGAGGGCCCTACTGTTGCTTGCTTTGCCCCGTAAGTGTCTTGGTTTTAGTGTGGTCCCCCCATGTGTCTTGTTTTCAGTGTGGGGGCCACTATTATGCTGTTTTTAGTATGGGGGACGCGTCATGGATCGTTGAGTAGAGGGGGGGCTAGGTTTAGGGTCAGGGATAATTCTTGGTATTTTTGCCTTGTTTTTGTCATTGCCCCGCCCCCCCCGCCTGGTCGGAGGGGGCAGAATACATGCAAAATGCGGCCTTTTTCAGGCCGACTGGTTTTTCTCGGGCGCTCATGCACGCGGGGTGGCGCATGCATATAAAATAAAAGAAATGTTTCTTGCTAAAAAAACTCCGAAGATTTCAACAAAAAAATCGAAAAACAGATCGGACACGGTTAAGGGCCCGTACAAATTTAGGTACCCTAACTTATGATAGAGAGGAAGTATACATATTATTTGCTGGGTTCGCCGCATACATCGGAATGCCATATTCATATCCATATAACCGGTCGCCCCGGTGGTCTAGTGGTATCCTCGAAATCCGCTAGTCGCAGAGATCGTGAGTTCGAATCCCCCCGGCGTGAAAATTTTACGAAATTTGCGGGTGAAAGCGAAAATAGCTAATAAGCTCTTGTAAGTACCAAACTTCTACGTTAGCACCGTTGACGAGGGAAAGGGGCGGCTGGACCCTTCTCGCGATAAAAATAAAATTCAGCACGCAACGCAGGAGGAAGTTGGGGCATGAATAAGAAATGAAAAGAAGAAAGCCCTAGTGTTTACCCCCTCCTGTATGACCCTGGATGGTTGTAGTTGTGCGAAAAAATACACTGAAAAAGTGTAGTACTCTACATACGCTGAAAAGTGTAGTACGTCTCACCACGAAAAATGGGGGGACTGTCGCCAAATATATAGGACGAAAACACACATACACACCCATAGCTATCGACATGCCTCCATTTTGCCAGTGCGGCGGCGGTCCCTGGGGCGGGTGGACTTGTCCCTGAGGGTACATCATTTCTTGTGGCGGACCTCCCTGGTATCCACTTTGGTACGCCTGGACCTGGTACTCTCCCGATCCACCTCCCATTCCTCCTATCCCACCATTCATTCCTCCTTGTCTCATCCAACCTTCATCCCTTCCCTTGTATCCTCCTCTCTGAAAGTGTCCTTGCCCCCTTCCCTTGCCCCTGGGAAAGAACCTTCCTCTTCCCCGTCCTCCTCTTCCACCTCCTCTTGCACCTCTGCTCCTGCTGCTACAGAAGCTTTGACCAGATGATACCGAGTCAGGGGAAGAAGCGTCGGACGATACCCGGACGTCATCGTCTGACTTTTCTTCGAGAGTGCCCGACTCCCCGATAATCCTCCTTGCAGGTCCCTGCTCTACCTCTTCTTTCACTTCGACCGATTTTTCCTCCGATTTCTCCAGTTCCCTAACCGTTTTTGCCATGATTTGAGCAGTTACTGACCGTGTGTCGAGACAACGCGAGTTCGCGACGATCTCGGCTACCCTTTTCATCAGTTCGGCCTCTGTGACCCTCGATTACTTGGGAATTTGGTACTCCTTCTCTTTCTTCTTCAGAGCCTGCATTCTCTCAGCCGTGTTGTCTGCCTCGCTGTCGCTCTGTTTTAATGAGGCCGGCGCTAGTGGCTTTAGTGGCGGGGTTTCCCCCGATTTTGCCCCGAGCTTATTTTTCACCTCAAGTGCGTCCTCGTTTGTTCTTAAAGCTCTCACAACTCCTTTCTGTTCACTCACGGCGTGCGCGGTTTGAGTACATATGGCTTCAATTTTCTGCCCGACAGTGTAAACCGCCTGCTTTGTGTCTTTGTATGCCACTAGGTAGTCGGTACTATTGTCATGAGCTTTGTATTGTTCCTCCCGTATTTTTTCCTCGACCGCTTTAGCCACCTGGTAGACCATTCCTGCTTTCTCTATTTGTCTTGAGTCTGTTCCTTCTCCGGTCTCAACTCGGCCCACTGCAACTCTTTCCTCCTCTGCCAAAGCATCATGCCTCGCCTCAAATTCGGCAGCAATCCGGTCTTTTTCCTTGCGGTAAATTTCTCTAGCAGCGCGTGCTAGCCTTGCATCTTCCTTTAGGTTGTGTAACCGGTTACTCGATTCCAAGAACCGAGCCTGCGTTTCTTGTGCCGTACGTGCCGCCTTTTGATATTCAGTCAAGGGCACCTGCCGGGGCGGGGCGGGTGTGACAAATGTTGTTGCGCCCGTGATTTTGTCGGCTTTTGACGCGCGACCGTGACCCAAGGTGTGAAAGATTCTGACTGTGGGCGGCTGCAAACTTAAAAACCGATTAGACGACTGCAAGGGTGGCCATTCGTTGTCAAGGCCTTCTGCCCTCTTTCCCTCGTCGGTCCCTGCTGGAGACACTACCTCTTCCTCTTCAAATCCACTGTTGTTGTTGTCTTGTGCTTGAAAGGCGAGACTCAAGTCCGCTTTTCTCTCCTCCTTCTGTTTCCTTTCTGTTCTAATCTCTTCCTTTCATTCGCTTCTGCTACCTCCTGTTCCTGCATATCGATTGCCAACCCCTCATCATCGAGCTCTTGTTGCAATTGCTCTGAAGTGTTTCGATGGGAAAGGTATTCCATGCTTTCATCTGTCTGGGCAGCGCGTGCTCCCTTTTGCATCTCAATTCGTTCCTCTTTGGTGGGCACCCCAACAAATCGTTGTTTTGCTTTGAATGTCAGACTTGCCACTAAAGACTGCATTCGTGACATGAGATCTTCCCCATCACAGCACGAGGCTGAGTGACAAGCTCAGGTCCCTTAATTTTTCTCACCTCCTAAGAACCACCAGAGACCTCTGCCCCCTCTTGATCATACTTGACCACTTGTATGACAGACGACATCTTGCTCTCCCGCACCTTGGCCTTGGCTTTGCCCTTGTTGGCTGAAGCCGTCACCGGAGCTACGTTGGTATACGGAGGAATCGACAGAGCGGGAATCGTCGGATTATTTTCAGACCCAGACATCTGTTGCATATTTTACGGGTCCGCCCCCTTCATGCTAGCCCTCCGATCCTTCTCACGGATATCCTCCTCCCTGGTCTCCTGGAGTGGGTCACTGCCCATGTCTCCTCCTTTCCCGTGTTCCCCTCCTTTTCTACTCTTTACTCCTTTGTGCCCATCTGTTTTCCCTTCTTTGTGCCGAACTTCTGTTCCTCCTTTATTCCCTTCTTCCTGTTTTTCCTTGTATCTCTCATCGGACACATCGATCGAACCCTCCTCCAATTCTTCCGCCCCCCACTCACCCCCTCGGGATCGAATGGGCATATCTTTCCTCCCATCCCGCATGCTCACAGCAGTTGGGCTCTCGTCCATCCTCCTTTGCTCCCGTCCCTCTGCACTACACCGCGTCATACTACGCGTTGTCCTCCTGAAGGTCATTCATGACCTTTTCGTGAGTCTCTCTTGCCTCCATCTTCCTCTTTGTCTTATCACCTTTTTGCCTCGGTGTATTGATCGTCGCAACAACACCACACCACAGCGCACGACGACCACGACGGTGCGCCCGTCCTTCGGTTCCAGTATCGGGGGATCGGGGTGAGGTTTCCTCCGCGGACGTATTTGTGTTGATGCCAAGGGCCTTGTCGTGGTAATGTTTTAAGTCGAGAGCTGCGATCAAAGTGTCGTGCATTAGCCAAGACAGCAAGGGAGAAGACTCCTGGTGGGTCAGACTGACCTCGCGTGGGCGTCTTTTCGTCCCCATACGTGTCGACCAACTTCCAACTCGGCTGACAGTCCCTACTTGCATTCCGAGAATGTAAGATTCTTTCAAAAGACCTGTCAAATCTCTCAAACTTGTTCCCCGATGAATATTCCGATCCTCCTCACAACCCTCCGATAGTGGCCCGAATGCACCACATTTCCTCTGCAGGGCTCTGATGCGGCGTATGTTGTAGTCCGAAGCACTCTCGACGAAGAATCCGTCCCGCACGGGCCCAGTAGGCTTGGTGGTTGGTTTCCTCGCCGATATCCATCCGCTTTCCTTTGTCGCACCAATGGCTGACAAACGATCCCGAGTGTTGGGTGGTTTGGGAGTAGTCATTTGGCGTGTTGTAGAAAGGATATCTTCTAGACGTTCGCAGTGTGTACGAGGCAAACAAGTCAATGATGACCCGACTTCTAGAACACCTTATCGCCTCTTACAGATGCAGCTGGCAATGTGTGAGGATCTGCAGTCCTCCAAGATGTCCTAGCTCCAGTCGGATGGGGCCCGAAGCACATGTACCTCGTACAGATTTTCGGGGAGTGAGGCCTCCAAAAGCAACAAGCTAGAATAAACATCCCGCTGTTTTGTTTTGAAGAGAAGTGATCTCAATAGATCTTGTCCCGCGCACTAGTTGGTTAGCACGAAGGTGGAGGATTCTCAGTGTTGTGAGCCTTCCCACCTCCGGCGGGACGGAGCCTGAAACGAGAATAGCAATACGAACATTCGAGGGAAAAAGTATCAATTATCCCGGCTGTGTGTGTTCTCGATCATCGATCTCCGTAGAAAAAGTAGGCGAGTACGAATTTCACGATTAGGGACTCGCGGGACATCTCGTGCAAGGCATACGCGGAATTCTTGCATGTTCAGAACTCGAACGGAAATATAATGCATTTCGAATTGTTTAAGTCACCATCTAACTTGTTGTCGAGGTAGAGGTACCCGAGGGCGCCAAGATTTCCTAGCTGCGGCGGGATATGGCCTGTAGACGAGGGAGTCAACGCAGGGCTGTTGGGCACGGTAAAGAAAGTTATCCCGCGAGTGTCACCCGCCTACTAGCTAGTAGGCGGGAACGCGGGATAAGTTTTCTTTACCGTGCCCAACTGCCCTGCGTTGATCCCTCGAGTACCTCTACCTCGACAACAAGTTAACCGTTTTCCCCCAACTTACAAGATTGAACCGCCTCTCTTTAAGGACCGTTTGTCTAAACGACGGTGGATGAATTTTGTTTTCCCCCAACTTGTTTTTAATATTCCACTGACAGGCGCCATCCCGGCCGACCTGGGAAAGCTTGAAGCGGTGGAGGAGCTCGACTTCGGAGGCAACGTGCTAAGCGGTGAGGAGCAAGAATATCGCAATTTGGTTTCTCTTGAT
The DNA here is from genome assembly GCA_902602495.3 of Ectocarpus sp. CCAP 1310/34. Taxonomy (NCBI): domain Eukaryota; class Phaeophyceae; order Ectocarpales; family Ectocarpaceae; genus Ectocarpus; species Ectocarpus sp. CCAP 1310/34. Next base: position 3,947 of record CACKRE030001340.1, on the reverse strand, counting down.
GTCTTGCAGAAAAAAATCAGGAGTCCTGTGTCTGAGTAGGCGGGTCGAGATGTACGGAGATCAGTTGTCTTGAAAAATGACAGGCGGTTCAATCTTCGAATTCCCGCTTGATTTCCATCACACTCCTGCTAGGGCCCATCCCGTCCGAGCTGGAGAACCTTTCAGCACTGCAGCGTCTTGACCTTTCCTCGAACGAGCTGAACGGTGAGTCAACACGATATTTTCATAGCTCTTTCCCGGTCGATTTTGCGCGAGTCCGTGCATGCGTAGGCGAGTACGAAATCTGACAATCGCGGAACTCGCGGGATATCTTTTGCCAGCACCAAACGACTCCGCCCATGCATCGGCGAGATTGAAGCATGAATAAATGCTAGAAAAAAGTTAGGGCGACCATCAAATTAACAAAGGTACCTGTGAGTCGGTTGCTGTAGAGCCACAGACTCTGCAGTTGAATGGGATCTCGTAGCTCTGGCGGGATGTTGCCTGCCAGACGGAAGGAAAATAAGAAGTTGGCGGGCGAAAACACAATTGATTCCCCGGCGTCTAGACAAATCGTCCTGCCAACAAATAGGCGGGACAAGCTGTACGGAGATGAGTTGTCTTGAAAATGGAGAGGCGGTTCAATGTTATATTTATTTTCCAAGAATTCCCTCTTGATTTCCATCACACTCCTGCTTACAGGCCCCATCCCATCCCAGCTGGGGAACCTTACAGCACTGCAGAGACTAGACCTTTCCAAGATCAAGCTGAGCAATGAGTTCACCGTATTTGAATAGTTTTTTTTTTGCGAAAGGAGCGGCCCGTTAGGGGTACGCTTTTTGTTTTGCAGAAAAAAGCTGTTAAGAGGGATCGTGTGTGGATTATGTGCGCACGAGAAAAAGAATAATTTTCATGCACAGGGGCGTGAACACTTCGCGATGGCTGTCTGTCTGGTGTCTGTCTGCGCGCTCTAAATGCCCAGCAGACTCGAGCCCATGTCACCATCTCGGCACCAAATTGCAAACTAAAACTTGCGCACAACAAGTAACACTTTGCCCGAGCTGTCCCAACCGCTACCTTTGCATTCCGTGGTCGGTGCCTCGAGATAGCACACCGTTTGTGCAAATATATATGTCACATGGNTCGGTGTCTCGAGATAGCACACCGTTTGTGCAAATATATATGTCACATGGACACATCCCCGGGAGGCGTCATTTTTTTTTTTTTTTGGGGGCAACAAACTACACGCACGCAAGAAACCACGACGCACTGCCGTGCTGCACACATTGCTGCTGCTACTGGCAAGACACGCACTACACAGAGACAGGGAACATGGACAAGGGGGGCGGGACACACACACATACTGCTGTCAGCGACGGCGGAGGACGCGGGGAACGTTTGGTTGGTCTGGGCTTCATCGCTGATGATGTTGTTGTTGTTGTTCCCGTTGTTTGTTGTTGGTCAACGCTGCCGGCCTTTTGTTCGCCTTTTTTTCCCTGGAGAGAGCGAGTCCCACCAACCAGCGTGTGTTGCACACACCACACAGCGAGAGCGGGACGGGAGCAGGGTGTGCCCTATACTACTGCTGCTGCTAGCTTTCGGCGGAGGAAGCGAGAGGAGAGATATTGATTGGGTCTCTGTGGGTCCATCGGTTGGTTGTTGTTATTGTGTTGCGACGCGGCGGGAGGGAGCGGCCTCTGCTCTGGAGAGAGGCACACACACATCACAGCACGGAACCAGTAACACATCAGCTCGTTCCTAGACGATGTAGTACCACTGCTGTGCTATGCACCTCTCTTCACTCATTGTGGCCGAGAGGGTATGTCACCTCTGCTGCTGCTGCTGCTGTTGCTGTTATCTAAAGCGGTGGCGGAAGCGTCCTGTTCAAA
>CACKRE030001339.1:15578-34251 GCA_902602495.3 Ectocarpus sp. CCAP 1310/34 | reverse complement strand
AGACAGCAAGTATGCTGTAGTCGGCAATCATTCGTTTTGGTACAGAGTGGGACAGGTAGGGGGTGATGTTGCTGTAGTCGAACGGTGAGACGGACGTGTAGTTCAGTTTTGGGCACGCGTACGGTGCTGCAGGGATTATATATAGGTGTAGTAGTACCTCTTCGGGCTCTTGTACACCTTTTTCTTGCTACGTGTGCGTGTTCTTTAGATCCTCAGATGGCTCCAGCACTTTCGTGACCACGGGCCGAGAGTCTTTGCTAGATTTTGGCATTCAGCAACTGGCATACGGTTTAATGTGAAGTCAACAACAACTGGAAAGAACTGCTTGCGCCCTCAGCATTATTCAACAATTCTTTACGTATATTATATGTTGTTGCTGCTGTGGAACATAAAAATTTAGCATGACCAAAAACTCGCCATTGAACGATTGGTAATGGAAGACATTACTCGGAGTTTCTGCTTCTTCTTGCGTGGGAGGGACGGCAGAGTAAGTGAGTGTGCTCTTATCGGCCGCGTGGGTGGTGTTGCCACAATTTAATGTCCCCGCCCCCATCACTATTGATTCATGGAATTTGCGTAGTAAGACGTATAGTATGCTTCAACATATAGCGTAGCGGTGTACTGGCAGACCTTTGTAGATACACGTTGTTGCTGGTTCGATACCCCCCGCGTTGTGTGATCTTCCTGCGTTAATCATCTCGAACGAGAGGAAAGTTGTCTGCCGATGTACCGCTTGATCACCCCAACCGTACGTAGAACAAGAGTGGAATTCAATGGGAGGGAGGGGAAATCTCACACATACTTTTTCTTTTCTCCTCCTTCACACCAATCCGCGCATAACCGCTTTCATAACCCGGCACGTTATGCCCGCTCGGCCTGTAACCCCCCCACGTTATCCCATGTATTAACCCCTTGATGGCCGGAGGTTACACAACGCCCCCGTACAACCGTCCCCACTGGCCACCTGTCTGTGTGACCATTGGAAAAACTATTTACAAGCACTGGAGGAGATCCATCTCCTCCAGTGCTTCGGAGTGCTTACCTTGTTCGAATTGTCGAATTGGCGGGCCTCACGGTAGACTCCATGTCGGAATGTCGGAGAGCAACACACCGTCTGCAGGGTTCAAGTCTGACCAGGATGCGAACGAAAGTAAGTGCAGTAGCAGGAACTAGACAATCAATGTATGTGGCTTTTGAGTCTTCGACCTCCATGAATATGATACCAGCAGCAGCGAGTGACTACAGTGTGTAGTTCATCGGAACGAAGGAGTGCCATCCCTGTGTGACCTTCAAGAAGCTGAACTCCGACACGACAGGATTTCTCGAAGGAGATGGCGGTGATGCTTCTGCTCTTGTTGCTGCCGCGGCCATGCCGTATTGAACATGGACTTCGTACATGGCAATCTGCGATGATGGTGATCAACTAAATGAAGTCTATAGCAGTACTGCTGTTTATGGGCACGACTACGAACACCTCAACCAATGCAGAATATCTGACGTCTTGTTCCGTCCTGATTCGAGTGGTCAGGCCCCTACCCTTGAACTGCTGGTAAACTCGTGGCTTCTGGGAAAACATGTTTCACATCTGTTGATTCACGCACCCTTTTGTACATACTGCCGTTGCGGCCAGATAATACGAGAAGACGAACAGTTAAAGACATACAATGACCACTTCCGGTACCGCTTACATCAAATAGAAATGGTACGATCTGTTCCCCGCACCTCGGCGTCTGTCTCCCCAGTTCTGAAGAAAAGGTGCAAGATCCGCACTGACCCTGCATGAACATGTTCGTGGACACGTTCCATGTCTACCCCCCAGGTCCGCTCGCTCGCCTCATTCCTTACTTCCACCATGGTGGTACGCGCGGCTGGAGTTGTTTGCTCCACATTCGTTTTTCTGGTGCTGTCGAGTTTCTTGGGTATCGTGCGGGGAGAGTTCCCGGATTACCCGATGACCTTCACCGACATGAAGGTATTGGCGGGATACTACACAGAAGACGGAAAGTACTTGGTTGGGAGGAATTCCTAAGGCGGACGGTGTGAGCAGAGAGATCTACGAGTGTGCAACCGATGGGTTTTTCTATCCGACCGACACCATGGCCAACTCTACCGACGGTGAGGCTACGGCTTGCATGGAGTGGAGGGCGGACGAGTCCGCGGGTGGCACCTTCCAGCTGGGCTAATGCGAGTGCAAATCTGTCGACAACGAAGGCTACTGCTCCGCTTGGATCTGCATCCAGGTTGCAGAAGTGGAGGAGTGCAACTCCGACGGAGACAGCTGTTTCGTGTCCACCAATACCAACTCCGTCCTGTGCCAGTGCGACCTCGAGACTGCCTCTGGCCTGTATTGTGACTCGTGGTCGTGCAAGCAAATAGACTCTGAGGGCAGGGAGGAGTTCGAAGAGTACTATTGCCAGCGTGAAGCCGAGTCGGGACACTATTGCGAGGCTTGGAACGGAAACGTGACTGCTAGCGATGAAGTCGAGGTGGTGACGTGCGAGTGCGTGGCTACTGGAACGGTGATCACGTATGGTGAGCGGAGGGGTGCGCGGCTTGTGTTTCGTTCCGCTTGTGGGTACAATGAACAGAGTGTCTCGAATATCTGCCCGCTGAAGAACGTTCAGGGACCTGGGCAAACATACATGAGGAGCTCACCCAGTCTCTAGCCGTTATTTAGTCTAGTTAGACTATTCTTTGCCGCATGCGTCAAGGAAAAATCGCCAGTGTGTAGCGCGTGTTCGGTCTTGGAACTCCAGCCGTTCTCGCCGCCTGCATTCGGGAGGCTTGCTGCGGCTGGGGTTGAGAGGTAGTGGTGTCGTGTTCATTCAAGAAGCGTCTGCCGCCTCAACCGTTGGGTTTCATCGAAACTGATGTCTACAAGGCTGTTGACGCCGGCACCCCCCCTCCCCGCCCCTCGCTTACATTTCCGCCAGCTCGTACTGGGAGTGCGAAGAAATAGGTCTGAAAAGCTGCAGTTCGATAAGGGGCTGGTGCGACCTGGGATTGTCCGTGGGCTTGGCGGGCGTGTTCGGACTCGCTGGGGCTGTGCTGGCCGGCTAGATCGTTGGCGTTGGTTGCTTCGAGCAAGATATCACGAACATGTGGGCGGTGGTGGGCAAGGTAGTCGGTGGTATTCTTTGGTGCATGGTGTGGGCAATCGGCGTCGTCATTTGGGGCGTTGTGGATGGGGCAGTCTATGTCGGAATCATGTGGGGTATCGTTTTCCTGTTGGCGGCCTCCGGCACAGGTTTTCGGTATCGCAAAAAAGATCGGCAGTGGTACGGCATTCCAATGTAGCCATGCCTTGACATCCAAGCAACATTGCAGAGGCGTACGGCTCTGCCGGGACGTATTGCCGTTGTACAGTTTTGGAACCCTTCGGATAAGGTGTAGGTCGTAGCCTGTCTTTTCCGTACATATACGTAAGACGTCCACAAATACACCGTCTTGCAAGTAACTCGCAATTATACATATGCGCTACATAGCAAATATGGATCCGTCTCGCTCAGCAGCGGAATTGCAAGTAGCTCGGTCGCTGATGATCTATCTACACTTTCAAGCATCAGTTCAAGAAGACGTAGGCTTGCCAGTACCGCATGTTGTGAACGTGCCGCAAATTCGACACCATGGTGTTGTAGTCACCTCTGGCTGTAACTTTTGTCTCAGCTTCCCAGTGGCGTATTCCAAACGTGTTTGATTGGATGAAATCTAACGCCCAGAGTGAAAGGGACTGCAACACACAAAACACAAGCACTTCTTTCAATTGGTCAGGCGGTTGACGCGGTTGATGCAAAAAGGAAACACCCACCCACCCATTCACACCCATACCCGCAGACCATCGACATCGCACACGATCGTCCCATGTCCGCTCACGAGCACGTGAAATTCAGCGAATGGTGAATTGTGAGCCCCACTTCTCGCTGCCCCCCCTCCGTATTTAATGGAAATCAACACGACGCACTGAAGCAGTCTCCCGCTGCTAGCAACAAAATAACCCCGTAGAGCGTCTTCTGCCCAAAAGCGATCTCCGAGTTTAAGACAAAAAAAAAAAAACGCATTTCGCCCTCACCGTTGCAGCCCGCGCGGGACAATTTGATCTACCAACACCCCTGCGTTCAAAGAGAGAAGCTCTTAATTCTGCTCTTAGTTCTGTGGAGGAGGGGGGCACGCATCCCGCGGCGGGGGCGCACAGGCGTCTTGTGACGGCGGCGGCGGGGGAGGTGGGGTGCATGCGTCCCCTCCCTGGTCACTGTCGCCACTAGCCGCTGCCGCCCCCTCCGTCTCCGCAGCGGCCGCTCCACCCAGGAAATATCGGAGTTGTTGTATCAACATTTCGGCGGGCATCACGCCTTCCATCCGCGTTAACTCCTTGCCCTCCTTGAAGAGGACCAGGGTTGGCAGCCCGTTCACGCCGAACTTGCTCATCAGATTCGGGTACTTGTCCGTGTCAATCTGGGTTGAGAAGACAGTAGATGAAAAGGGGCTATACGTGAGAGGGAGGCGGAGCATGTCCACTAAAGGCCTTATTTCTCCATGTGTGTCTAAATGTGGAGCTATTGCGTACGTCCAATAAGGACCATGGCAACTCGAGTACGCCTCATATTGCTGTGAGACATTTCGGAACTGATCCCAATATTTGATGATTATCAAAAAAGCGTCGGGCACTCAGTAGTCCATATACTTTCAAGGAAGATAGGCCATCCCTCGCCTATTGAGTGCCTTTGAAGCAACTTTACAGACCCAGATTGAAAAAATTTGTGTACTTCTACTGCGTGTGCACCTTAAAAATCTTGAGCTCGTCCTTCATCTTCGGCCCGACAACGGCAAGGTTTTCCGACATCATGCTGCAAGGCCCGCACCACCTGCATCACAAGCGTCAACCGCAAATAAAAATAAACGTTAACGGTCATAGATAGAGCTACAACTGGCGGACTCGAAAAAGCTGTGAATTGATGACGGGATGCAACGAAGACATCGCTGATGGCGCCGGATGCTGTGTCAGAGATGGACCGAATGCCATGCACAGAAAAACAGCGGTACGTTGTACGTGCCGTGCGCACGAATATACAACGAAAGCTCAGGTATCCATGCAACACGACAAACGCCCCAAGCTGCGACAGCATAAATGTTCATGGAACAAGGGAAGCGCGTACATCTATGGAGATGTACCCACGCGGGTGGCGACGTTGGCAGTAGTGCATCGCCGCCGTGTGTAAGTGTGGTGCAACATACATCAGCCGGAAGTTCGCTCGGGGACCATACTCAAACTGGTCCTCAGCGAAATATAGCGCACATACGACGGTTGTCCAGTCCATGCACGTAAGACTTCGTCCACGTACGAATCCCACCGGATTGCCCCCGGCGCCCACCCAATCCATCCACTTCGTCTTGGAAGGCCCGCGGTAGTTCTACAACGTACTGCACCACGCTAGCGAGGTCAGGAAAGAACACACCGCTCTCTCCTCGGTAAAACTAAAGAGAGATACAGTACCAGGTTCCTGCTGGACGACGCGAATGCCAACGGTTGATGGCAAAGCAACAACAATGTTTTGGAGACGTCAAAATTGATGTTCCCGTAAGTGTCTGCCCCTGCCACTACTCTGCTCGCAATGCTCGTGGAAGTTGATTTTATACAGCAGGTCTCACGTTGCGTAGAAGTCGACCAGGAGCGCGCCAGGCTCCTTCGCAAGCATATCCTCGAAGTTCTTGTAGGTTGCCTTAGCGAACAGGCTGGTGGTGCCAGGTCGTTCGCCACTGCAGACGTAGGAGGACGCTGTCGTTCTTGGGGATCTCGGTCCGGTCTTTGCGTCAACGCGGCTCCCTTCTGCTGAGGTGCACCCCGAGCATCTGGTGAACGAGGCGAAGGAGCACACGTCCAAGTCCCAAGCAATGACGTCAACATTGATGCACCGGGAGCAAGAGTAAGACTAAGGAAGCGGCAAAGAGCGTTGCCTGAAGTCAAGGACTCTTGCGCGCAAGCCATCAATCGGGGGGAGTCAATGAATCTTACCCGCGAGTCAACAAGCTTGCGTTCTTGACTTTGCTACAATCAATTGACGGCTGTGTTGAATATTTATCTGAAGAACTGATGCGTTTGTTCATCGCCAAACTTAGTTACACGCGGCGCGATGTGGGAGGAAGTTGCACGTAGCCGTGCGATTGTGATGGAGGGTTTTGGGGATCATACGCCGCTCTTTTTGCATTATCAGGTATGTTTTGGTGTGGGGCAAACGAATGTTTTTTTAGGCGACACAAGTAGATTGCATACACCAGACAGGAGCCGCCGTGCAAAAGTTAGGTTGAAATCGCCGCACCAGAAACTACTCCTGATGCTGCTGTACAGAAAACCCGAACAAAGCAAAATATCTCGTTGGCATTATGAAAGGTGCGCCCACCAATGGGAACATACTCTTTCGTGGTATAAGCGTCCCCTGGAAAATGATGCCTTCGACCTGTAGAACCCCTGCATGAAACTAGGATGGCGAGGATGCGAAAGATACCACACGCTCTCGACGGATTACCAAAGCTCATTTAGACCTCTGCAGCAAAGACATGGCTGTCCCGAAAATGGCGGCGCTGGGAGCCATCTCGTCGAGTGCATATTCCGACATGGTCTTATTCGACTTTGGGATTCTCTTTGTCGTGGAGTCGTCGAGCCTTGAAAGGTCGGTCGATGGGGTGATGTATCCTGTGCAACTTCAGGTTTCGATCGTGTCCTGACTCAGAGGGCTATTTACTTGTCTCGGCGTGAAGGACTCCTATCTGAACCGAAACCATGTGTGTCCTTGACCCTTACAAGGACTACATGCAACTTGAGTATGTGGGCGGAATCATTCTCTCCTAGCTCACGTTCGTGGCCGCGCATCGAATGCCAAATTGTACTCTGAATCAATTCTTAACTGTCGGATTCCGTCGTCTTTACTTTCGCACGGGACTGTTCCAAAACGCGAAATTCAGAACAATGACCTTTTTTCTTTGTATTTGCCAACAGGGAGCGCACGAAGGATGAACCCGAGCCTTGTTTTTGGTTAGGCTTTGCCCACAGCCGTGTCTCGTACAGCCATTTTGGTGCGACGCGCGTCACAACCTGTCACGACCACTACTTTAAGTAGTCCTTGCCCGCCGTAGTCATACAATCTAATTTAATCCGCTGCTCGCGGCGATTCCCTACAGCTGTGGGAGGCACCACGACAGTAGAAGATGTTTGTTTCTCAAATGAATGCGGTATGAACGGGGAAAAGCAGGGGCGAGTACAATGGTGGTGTTGGAAAATATCTTGTCGCCAGCTTTTTGGGACACGCTGAAGCCTTTTGGGCCGCTTTCGGTCAGGGGGGACGAGGCCACAAGGGGGGGGCGGTATACTGCGTCATTGTTGCGTTTGCCAGTCGATCATGCAAGGCACGGGAGCACCACCAGTGATCCAATCCCTCTAGGACGTCCGCACACTACGACCAACGTTTGCCCAAGAGCGAGCACAGCTCATTGTCTGGCCGCATAAATACAGCGTGTCACTGTTTTTGGCCTGGCGTGCATTTGACTCATGAATCATAGCGGCCTCCCGTTCACGCAGAAGGATGCTATATTGCTGACCTTGATATTACCACCCCCGGCAGCACGAATCCTTTCGCACATACCACCAGTAAGGCCACGCCAGCAACAGACCCCACGAAGTTCCTCATTGCGCTGGCAGGGCAGTCCGGGAAGTCAAAGCGTGACCTTGATACAACCGTCGTCGTTATCCATGCGTTGTGTCGTGTCCTCACGGACCGGTCCTCATCGAGGTCGCCCGTCGTTAGGTACATGGCAGGCTGCTGTCTGCGAGCTCCCTCGAAGGGCGTTTCCAGCAGTTGGTCCTGTTTCGCAACAAAGTTGCCGACACTCTTTCCCGCCACGCCGCTCTCTACATAGTATGTGTGCATAGCGTGGCGAAAGGTAGAAGGGCGTGCTGATTGCGGGTGCCCCGTGATCGAGGTCGTCAACATGCTGCTGCTGTGCAGCTGCTACATTCTACATGTTTCGCTATTTTTGGAATCCCTCCGCATCCTGGTTAATAGACTATTTGCGTCGACGGGGACCTACGGCGGTGCTGTACAACTTGCAGTGCGTTCGAAGAAGGAAGAGAGCTTCGGGGTACCGGTTGTTTCATGTGGAAAATGACGTATAACGTAGAAGATGAGATATGCAAGGTCTACACAATTAAACGCCACAACACGATCGTGACAAATCCGGCGTTCATAACCAAAAGGAAGTGTTTCTTTGTAATCCGGATGGTCAGTCAGGACGATCGAATCGAGCTGACACAAGCGTCAACAATACACTCAATGTTAGGGCCATCTGCCATGGTCGAATCGCCGCACGCGCCCCGAATAGTCGGGGAGACTGACGGTAGACAGCGGTGTAAACTTGTTAAGATGCTGAAGCGCACAGTCAAGACCCCTACGTATCGAGAGAGGTGTGGTCGCTGTCCATGGATGGACCGACACCTGGTGCCATGTAGTGTCTACATGTAGGGCTACAGCAGTAGTACCATTCTACACTGAAATCAGGTCCTTAGTTTTCCTGCTCTTTCTTTGAACATCTACCAGTCGTGCAACGATTCATGTTGTGCCGATCCCTCGCAAGATGCCCACCACAATCTGTAAGCACGGTCCGCCTCTAGGAGGGCCCCTGGTCCCATGAACGACACACGATCCTCGCGCCGCCCGCTCGATGTGCCTGAATGCCGACGTACGTTGCAATCTCGACGATTCTGCCTCTACCAAGTTCGGGCGGTCAGGTGGGTTCGAGGGGGAGGCCCCGACAAGACGAAGAACGGAGGAAACTATGCAAAAAACAATGCGGACACCATGGTCTGTGCGAGATCACACGGGGGCTGCTGTAGAAAAAGCAGGCACTGGCGGAAGAGAGAGGTAGGCCTTTCTGTCCACCAAACCCAACGTCATTCAATTGATGACAGAAGGTCACGCTACCCATTTGGGTCTTCCACCAGATCTCTTTGACTACATACACGTCTATGCAACACTTGCTTCCAACATGTTGTCCGTGGCGTCCTTGTCCGAATCCTGTTATCCGACAAGTGTGCAGAACGAACGGGCTACATCGCCCCGGTGGTCTAGTGGGTAGCCTCGCAGCCTGCTAAGGACCAGGTCATGGGTTCAAGTCCCGACAGAGTGAGTTTTTTCTCGCTTGCCAAATCCTGGTCTCCGTTGGAAGCGACGCGCTGCGTTGTTAGTAAACTTGATCGACTTCATAATCTAAGTTGCGAGGGAAGGGATTGCTGTACCCTTCTCGTGATAACAATTTATCAGGCAGAAACCGCAGGAGGGGATCCCCCCCCCCCCCCCTCCTATGTGACCCCGGTTGGGTCGTCTAGCTGGTAGAAGTGGAGGATAGGGGCCAGAGGGGCAGACGACAGAGTCCAATAATGGGATAAAAAAAAAAAAAACAGTAGATGCATCTGAGCTAAGGAGTATAGGCTGCACACGCCTGAAAGCCCGTCAGCTATCTGTTCGGTGGGGCATGCGACTCCAGCCACTTTTGAACGTTCTTCTTCCGCACCCACACCATCCCCCCTTCCCGTCGGTTACACAATTCATCTCGTCCCTGAAGTCTATGTAGCCATCACCACCCCGGGCATTCTTCCACCTCCTTTGTTCCTCATTGTCCATGAAAACCTTCAGGGCTTCGTATGAGGCCCTCGTATCCCTTTGCAAATCTGCGCCGACGATGTCCTCCCCAGAAACAGCACGAAGCAGCGCCTCCTCGTCGAGAGTGCGGTCGACTATCTCCTCGACCAACCCATTTCGGACGTCCTTGAGGAAATCAGAGACATCCACGTTCAATCCTGTCGTTGCGTTCAGCGCCATCTTCGCGGCCACCACGGCCACCTGAGAAGAGAACACAAATAATTCACGGCGACCAAGAAATTCACCGCAGCTCATCATCACTGACGCTGTACTCCAGCAACCAAGCCCCGATAATAAAAGCCGAAAACATAAAGACGTACCCCACGGAAAGAATATGGTGATTTGGAGAATCACCCCAGTCAAGGGATTGACCACATGTATGTAGAAATGTAAGGGAAGCGATCGTTCGGAGTACGACCCTAGCCAGCATAGGGGTGAACCAGAAGTGAATAGTCCCACCAGAAGTAGAGTCACCGATTCTGACCGGCTCCTTCTAAACTATGGTCATACCTGAAGCACAGGTGATATTTTCTTCACCCAGCCACGCGTCTCCTGAAATCGATAGCCGATTGTCGCTACCACCAGGGCAGCACGGCGCCGTTGTCATGTCAACCGGGCACAAGAAGTGCAGTCTCATGTCCTTCTTTCCAAATCCACGAAGCTTGCTCAGCATGCTCTTCTTCCCGTGAGATTCGGACGCAGTACCATCAGATCCAACCTCCTTGACGACCACAAGGTGAGGGTACCGGTAATTCGGGGCCTGCAAGTTCTTGAGGCGCATGAGGCTTTCCTGGGTGCCATCTAGCACGTTGCCCAGCCTTCCCGTCATCGTGCCGAACCCGTCCTTCACCTCCTGCTTCACTTCTCGCAATCCGGCCTCGGTGCCGCCAAACCCTCCCTCCACCTCGTCCTTCAAGTCACGCAACTCGGTCTTGGCGTCATCGAACCCTCCCTCCATCTCAACCTTCATCTCGTTGAATCCCCCTTCTACCTCGGCGAAACCCGCCTTCATCGCAACCTTCAATTGGTTGAGTCCTCCGTCCATCTCAACCTTCACCTCATTGAACGCCCCCTTCACAGCTGTGGCCACGCCATCGATCTTCGAATCAATTGATCCTCATCCTTGCGTCTAACCTGTGACAATCAAGACGCAGGGAGAGTTAAATTAGTCAACAAGTGCGAGTGGGCACGAGGTGGTGGTTTTGTGGACTAAATAGACTATGGTAACCGCTATGTAACCCTCGGAAACATGTTGTGCACGGGGGCGCTAGGAAGCATTTGCCACTCCTTTTCGCTGTTGGGCCCCTCCTACCCATACTATAGGAAAGTAGGTGGTATGCCATACACCGCGCCGACAGAGAGTCATGTTACTATCGCTAGCGTGGGCGAAGTGCAAGAGCGAGGCAAGATGAGATGATGTCTCTTCCTTGCGTGTGCTTTGCATTGCCTCCTGCCCACCACACACACGACAAGCCGCGGAAGACTGCAACCGCGCACCAGTAGGGAATCATCACGCCGATGCCGAGCGATGTACAGAATTCTCGTATTATATTGTAGTCCAGAGATTGGCTTGATCTTGCTCGTCGCCAACGTAAAATCAATCGGTATTATGTAGAAGTATGTCAAGGAGGAAAAAATGGATCATTGCACCAGATAGTTCGGGAGGACAAGCTGACAACCCACGTGTCATTGCAATTGAGGGCATGCAAACTGTTGTCACCGTCCGACACGCCAATGAGTACTGACTCTCCAGATGGTCGAATCTCGCCTTCGCTTCGTAGAAAATCGCATGTGTCTTGCGAAAATTCACGGTGGGAGTCACACAGCACCCCCGAACATTTCAACAGGCACATACGTTGTCTGGCAGTTTAATCATAGGCCTCCTCTGCGGCATGCATTGCAGCGGGGCAGCACGGTGGTCATTCATCGAAGCCCACGGTTAAAGAACAGGTGCCGCAACTGAAGGCCTATTGTAGCCAAAACGAAACCTGGAAAGAATACGGATCAACTATTGCGGACAGCTGCGTTACTCTTCGTTCTTCGCACACTGCTACAACCCAACTCGCAGTCAACCTCGGCAGTCACCATTCGCTGCACACGCCAGGGCAGGCACAGGGCTAACCTGCCGTGGGTTCTGGTTGTGTGTTTATCCGTGTACAATGTTGCTTTTGCGCTGTTGTCCATGTAAAAAATTTTCAGGTTCTCTAATAGCGCACGTGGTGCCAGTACGTCCCCTTGCACATGTATAGCACGGCAGAGGTCGGACACAAACCACACGGTTGAATGAATAAAATAAGTAAGTGTCCCTGGTGCAATTCGTTTAATACAGCACATATCGGAGCAATCTCACCGGGGTGTCCCCACAGGGGATTGGGCGATCGCACAAGTCGTAGTTATCCCACCGGCGGTGTCAAAATGACTCGTACGTCGGAGATGATCGAAGCGTCACTTTGTGCACAATTCCGGCAAATAACTCTCCACTTGTTATGCTTACCTCGGTCTAGGCCGATGTCGACCATGCGCACCAGATCGATAGCCGCGGCCCCAAGCCCGCCGGTTTCGGGACTACAATGTGGGCATCTGCATCCAGAAATCTATCTCTTGCGTGCGCCACCTGAACAATGGATGCAGCGCATGCTCCTTGTTAATGTGTAGGCGCTAGTTTTGAGTGAAACGGAGGCTTTTTTAGTTCCACACCTACAGTTTCTGTAACTAGTGCCCTGCACGCAAGATAAGGAACATACTTCAGGTATGGCAGCTGCCAAAACACAACAGTTTGATGTTGCAACCGAGCATAACCTACAACGTGCACGAGTGAGCAGCCCTCAAGAACAAAATAGAATGGAGCCTCACACGTCTGCATCGTTACCTTCTGCAACATTCAAATGGCTAACACCAGCCCCAGCAACCAAGAGCAAAGGGGTGTCGTTCGTATATCCTGGTGGGGAAATCCAGTCTTGGGAGTTGGTGTTCATTTTGATTGCTCTCAATTCTAGAACGCGCTTACACTGATGGAGCACTCATGTTCTCCAGAATACACAAGTGGATGAGGGTTTACCTTGTTAGCCAAGAGCATGGCGTGACCGTGCTGAGGGCACTTCAGAGAGCCGCTCCATCGCAGTCCTGGAAAATCCAGCAGCATCAAGCTCACGGCAGACATGACGAATGGCAATGCCATCCACGAAGCTGGAGCGCTGATATCGCCCAAAAGTTGAGCAGTAAGCTCATGGTCGGTGGACGAGTATTCCACGACCACAGCAAATGTCCTGCGCTCATCTTGGACGCCGAAGCCGCCATGGACAAGCACCCCGTATCGCCAGCATGTTCCGACGCCACCAAGACCGCAGCACCGTGTCAGGCGGTACACCGAGAAAAATCTTCCAACTCGCGCTGAATGCCGGGGGGTGCTCCACGCAGAAGGTGTCGATCAGTGTGCCCACGCTCTCGAGGGGGTATGGCTCTAGTCTAAGCAGAACTACCAGACCCCCATTAGGATCATTTTCGAGTGGGAAAGTGAGACCCTACGATGGAAGGGTGGCGAGGACATACTCGGACAGACCGTTTGACCACATGGCAAACGCCAACCTGGGTTCAAACACGCCTTCGTTCTTGAGCCTGTCGCACGAAGCGATGTCTAATGAATCATCGGGTGTGACACGCACGTCGCCCATGTCACCTAGGTTCACAAGGCCGTCGAAGGTCCTTTGATCCTTGTGGTTGAGCAAGGGCTTGAGGATTCTCGCCGGGCAAACGACACCCTGAAAGACAAATTTCTCGTGGCGAACGAGAGATCCGTCAAATTCCCTGTATGCATGAGTTTACAAGTTTGGGAAGTCAATTGGTCGAGTCCGCAAACCCGCTTCGGGGGAATTCGCAAAACCGACACGGCTTGAGGAGGGCGGTGTGGCCACGATTGTTGTTCACCAATACCCCCGAAATCACTCAACGCCCGAGACCAGACGTGAAATTTGCTACGGACGACGGTGCCTACTGCCAGTGGGCCTCAGCATGTGGCGACAACGCTGCTCTCCACGTTGGAATGCGATTTAAACTTTGTACCTGATGGAGAGAGCTCCCTTCAAAGGATTCTTGGCATTTGTGACAGTGATCCCTCTCCTCTCAAGCTTATCAACTGTTTTCTGCCATTTGGTGCCAACCTACTCCACTTTTGTTTGTTTTTTCTCCCATCATTGGACTCTGTCGTCTGCCCCTCTGGCCCCTATCCTCCACTTCTACTAGCTAGACGACCCAACCGGGGTCACATAGGAGGGGGGGGTTGGACCCCCTCCTGCGGTTCCTGCCTGAGGTATTTTTATCACGAGAAGGGTACAGCAATCCCTTCCCTCGCGACTTACGAAGTCGATTATGGTTTAGACTAGTCTACTAACAACGGGCTTTGCAGCGCGTCGCTTTCATCCTAGACCAGGATTTCCTGGGTTGACACGAAAAATTTTGGACTGAGATAGGTTGACGCCAAGAAAAGTGACGGTTGGCAAATTGACACGAACAAAGGTAACGGTTGGTAAATTGACTCGAAAAAATGTTCCGCCGCACGTTGCCTGGCGAAGGTCAGCAGCAGCCTCAAGTAAAAACAAATTCAACCCCCACTGCACCGCTGCACCGCCGGGAAACCCAACGGTCGCGCTCCCTCATCACCGCACCCGACACGAAGCGAGGAGATGGCGCGCCTTGCGCGAGGTAGAATCCGCTACGAGTGGTATGATGAGTGCATACAGGTTCTACTGCTTGCTGTGTTGTGCGCGCTAGCTGGAGAGGATGACATGTCCTCGTGATGGCCATGTTTGGCGTAGCAAAGCTGGAGACATGTTTCCTCTCGTCTCCCGAGAACTACACTCCGCGAACTACACGCCCCGAATCCCAACCGCCGCCAGCGGCTTCGCGCCCCTAGTACGTGCGCCCAGAGCTACCGTCTCTTCCACAAACAGCTGCTGTAACCTCTCCCGTCACGGGCGGGGCACCCGACTAGCTGCTGTTGTGGTTATCTCCCGTGTGCTTCGAGTCCAGAGTCCAGACAGACCAACCTCGTCGTGTTTTGTTCTCGATCCCGCGATGAACGCACACGAGCCTAACCGCGGCTTGACGTTCCCCTAACGCGATGTACTCCCGGGAGCGTTGTGTTCAAGTGTGTGGGTGTGCGGGAAGCTGCGTGCGAGCTTGCCGACTGAGTTGATGCCTTCGTGTGTGTGCGATGGCGCTCGTGTCAATTTGTCGTTTTCTCGTGTCAAAATACGTGAAAATATTTTGACCACGTTTTCGAAAAATTCTGACCTGTGATTCTGACATGAAAAAGTGCGCCGTAACCTCTCGTGTCGAAATTCTGACGTCTCGTGTCAAACTTCTGGTCTCGTGTCAAAATTTAGTGCTCGTGTCAAAGTTCCTGACACACGTGGGACCCATGTTTTTTTGACTATTATTGTGAGAAAAAACTCACACTGCCGGGACTCGAACCCATGACCTGGCCCTTAGCAGGCTGCGAGGTTACCCACTAGTCTAGACCACCGGGGCGACCGGTGTATTGTGATCCCCTGATACACGTTTGTCCTGTTTCCTGCCGTTTCCGTCGCGTCGCCGCTATCAGGGTGGGGCGACATACGCATTACCACGGATCTCCGGCCAGAGAACGCCTAAAACACACCATGGTCAAACATCACTCATTTTTCCAGAACGAATACTGTAGGTGGTTGGCATTTGTCGCATACCAGTGTTGGAAGACTTCAGTCATACCCCTGGAGTATGAGATGCCACATAAAGTGCAGTTAAAGGCAGACACCAACGCAACCAAGAGTTCGACCGCGAGCACCTTGCCAACGAAATGAACATGTATCGTAGGCCCTAGAATCCAAAATATGAATTCGACGGCGTGCGCGCCGGGGGGAATACGTCACTGGTGATGCAGAATTTTCCCCCGTGTCAATTGATAGTCATATCGTTATGCGCTCGACCTGATTTCCGAGTAGGACATTGATGTTGCTGTGATTGGTTTGATTGCCATACCATACCTGACATTTCGCTCGAAGAAAGGTAGGCGTACTTGAGGAACTTGACGTTTCCGTGAGTGGCGAATTCTCGCGGGGTGTGTGTATACATCAAAAGGCTGTGACAACGGTATTTCGTCCGGGTGCACAAGAGGAGGTCCTGAATTATCAAAATAGGCATGATCCGACGACATCCACAACGAGGTTGCTGGGCTGCATTAGTCGTATGTACCCATCGTTGGGGCCTGGTAACCTCCAATACATACCCACATCACCACGCATGCTCCACACTGCTGTGTTCTTGGCCGTCTTTGCAGTCGGTCACAGACGGTCTAGTTGCTGAGTAGTTTCTTCCACGAAGTAACTGGGCACCCTAGACTAGTCTTGGATTGTACAAGTTTAGGCGTTGTGGTGCCCAGGCGCCTCTCCATCAATGGAGAGCTGGAAGGGTTGTGTCTCCACGACAAGCAAATTGAAAAACTATCACAAGCGTCGCTAACCCCTAAACAGCGCTCTGCTTTCGTCTATGGTTAGGGTTTCGCGAAGGTCTCTACTGGATGAGGGCTCGCATCTCCCCGCCTATCCTTGGGATGAGAGGCGAGCTTCGAGCCTGGAACCAACCCAGGTTTGACCCACGAATCTGCCATAAACGTAGAGCTCTAGCGTCAACCCGAAGCTCACCGTCCATGCTCGAGAGCTTCTACAACAGTGAGGGCCACATCCCAGCTGCGAGGAAGACCCATCTGAGCTCCTCGTAGGCCACGTCGGTCAGACTTGTGGACGAGCCTGTCAAGCAAGCTGGGCGAGGGGTTGTCGTCAGCTACGCTTCGCCAGTCGCACGCCCCAACCCGCCTTAGAGACGTGGTTCCCAGTGCTACTCTCGCCATTCTCATCGACTCCTGCTGTCACGCAGCAGCTCGTGAAGGAAACGCCGGTCTCCACCTGCACGGGCTGCATACCATGGCGGATCCAGCTCGAGAGCCATACCCGACAAGCATGCTCCATTCGTAGGCCAATCTCCCCAGCATTTCCGCCCGCCAGGTCACACTTGGTGGCGACCAGGATGACCTCGTTGTGTGGAACACTTCGAGAGATCGATCGCAGCCAATTGCATACGCTTGCAAGTAGTTCTTCCAGCTTGCGGCAGTCTTCCTCAGCATGATCATATTTCTCACTATAATACCTAGCTGCTGCCCAACTCCCCCGCGTTGCACACGAGCACGCAAACCGACCGTGGCGTCGGGAACATCTGCAGCAGCCCCGTGTAGGCAACCTGTCCAACGTGCGTTTCGTAAACTTTGACTTTATTGCCATCGACGAGACGAACTTTCATGCGTGTGCCTCCCCCGAAAGTGTAGATAAACTACGCTAGGCATATTCCAAGACCCAAGCCAGGTACATGAACACTGTAGGTACCCCAAAGCCATTCCCGAACGTGTACAAAACGCTCTGTAGGTACCCCGAGGGGGGCGACGACCCCCCCCCAGCCCATTTGGCGCAAGAAGGAAAACATTTACGTGATATGGCCCGAACGCGTCACAATATATCAATTCCTCATATCCATATAATTTTTTCCAATCTGTTGTTTTGTAAGGAAACTGTTGACAACCTGTGGAGAACACAACACAAATCTTCTACGTACGCTACCTATCGTCCAAATTCAATCAAGCAACGTTGAAATCTTACGCTCTAGTGCCATAACATCTTTGCTCCCACCGCCCCGTGGTCATCCCAAATCAGGGTGGTCTACCTCTGTGGCCGCAACCTCAAACAAGACAACACGGGACCATAGCAGCAGTGCTCCCTGTCTGCCGGGGCATCTCTGCACAAAAATGAGCTGGGAATTCCCACTGGCTTAAGGGGTTCCGCGAGGTGCGCTCCGAAAGCGGCGAGCTTGAGTGGAATATCATTGGGGGTGCCCCAAGAAATTTCCCAAACGACATCGGTGGCTCTCACGTTTCCCCCCATTGAGGCCAAACACCTAAATAAAGAATCCCGCGCAAGCGACGAAATAAGAACTAAATTCTCCGCAGCCCCGCAGTCCATGAGGCCTTTACACGCGCGCTCTACAACCTCCCGGCGACATATGTCACAGGTCGGTGTTGTCATGGGTCAGGTACTTGACTTTCTTTTGTATGGCGGGAGACAACACAAAATGGGGAGGACACAACGTAACCTGTCTTGAGCGCACGACGTTGCTTTTCTAGGCAAATGCTGTTCATGTTCGAAACGCTCGCACGCAGAGCAGAAAGTGACTGCTGCTAGGCGACAGTCTTGTTCGTGTGGGTATAGATACGGACTGGTTAGCTCTACCGGCAACAACAGAGGGCACGCAGATGGGGCATATGTACACCTTGAAATAGTTGCATGTGCGGGGACCCGTCGAACTCCAAAGAGGGCTTCACTTCTCCCTACCCCCCTTGCGTGTCTAGTACAAGAGATAAAACGTATTCCCTTTCCACGTAAAGGACATACGAACACACTAGTGTCAGCCACTCGAGGGAGAGTCCATTAGGAATGTCAGGTCGCAAAGATGGAGGTTACTCCTCCAGCGACTCTGCGGCGGAAGACAGAAAGAGGTGAAGAGAAGAGCTCGTGGCCCTGAGGACGCAAGTTAGCTCGCTGACGGGTCAGATGAGCCAGCTAATGTCGCTAGTGGAAGATACCATGAAGACAAGCAAGGAGGAGCCAGCTGGCACCATGGAGGGTGCCGCTGATCGCGGCGATGCTCGGGAGAGCGCCGCCGCGGAGTCCACGAACGCCGAAGGAGGGGTACCGGGGACCGGGAGTGCGCAGGACGGGAGGTACCTGCGCGAACCTGGTCGAGAGTCTGGCCCGTCAGGGCGACACAGCGGCGAAGCAGGGGGCTTTGTCCCCCAAGAGGTGAGAGTAGCCTCTGCTCACAACCAAGATTATAGTAGTGCCATGGGAGATGGTGGTGCTGCTGTTGGCTTTAGATACGGAGCCACAACCCCAGCGACGGGGTACCAA
>CACKRE030001338.1:31343-41459 GCA_902602495.3 Ectocarpus sp. CCAP 1310/34 | reverse complement strand
GCTTGCTCCTAGAGATAGATGAAGGTTCTGTCGTTGACACGCTTGTCCACGACCACATTGAGGTGGGAAAGTTGCTTGTTATTGCTGAGAGTCGATTTNCAGCAGTGTGGAAGCCGCGTCCAGCACCCGCTTACCGTGTAATGCCAGCTGACGCCAAGTTTCAAGGAGTGATGCCGTGGGCGGTGGCTTGCTCCTAGAGATAGATGAAGGTTCTGTCGTTGACACGCTTGTCCACGACCACATTGAGGTGGGAAAGTTGCTTGTTATTGCTGAGAGTCGATTTGCAAAGGTCTGGGATGAAGTGGGGATCCAACTTCATCTCAGGGGGGTACACCGAGTAGACAATTCTAAGGGGGTAGGGGTCAGAAGGGTATACCTCCTGACCGACCCGCACCCTATCGAGAATAAGATGTACCCTGTTCATGCTAGCAGCCACACTCCTTAACAACAAGATAACAAACCCCCAGGACCGATTTTCAAACCCCGATTTCTAAGCAGCAGAAAGAGTCACAGCGCTGAAACCGGTGGCAATGAAGCTGTCTCGTTGAGAGCTCTGAAAATTGTGGCGTAATTGAGCTTTGAAAATTGATCCAGGGGGTGTGCTATCTTGTGCCATATACGGTACTCCCCAGGCTTGCTGGATAGGAGCGGGTCACAGTTCCCGAGGAATGGCGGCGACAACTTTAGTTTATATGTCTCCTCTAGTCTACGTGTTGTTGTAAATCCAGGACACGTAGTGGCGGGGGGAACTAGAGGAGTACCATCGTGAGCATGCATCGTGTTCAACAGGCTCATTAACTAAGAATCAATGGAAAACCCGGAACCGGTTGCGTGTTAAAAGTTATGATTCCGTGAAGAATAAAACAAGTTTTTTGCGGCGCGTTAAGAACGACCCTAAGGCCCACAGGTATGGTTCGCGCTATTTGTGACGATCGATGGTTTGAACTGTTGGCGTTGCGAACTCGCACCAAATAGCAAATGAGGTTCTAGAAATCAGATGAAGTCATGGGAAAACCCGCAGCACATCAGCTCCTCTGCTGCTGAACGGCCACTTCTCTTACGTGTTGCACTATCGTGGTTAATAGATTGTATAGTCTATAGTCTATGCCAAGCACGGAGCGTTTATCGGTACGCGGATTGGAGCGCTATCGACAAATGAATGGCTGACACGAACCGGGTCCCAAGCCCCTCAACGTTGGCACGGTCTGCTTGAGGCGTAAATGAAATCCACAAAACGAGCTTGGCAGAATTTTTCTGGCAGGGAAAAGTTGGGTTTGCTCTCAGGGAGTATACTTCTTGTTGCTGCGCGTCCGCGGCCACCGCGAAGAGTTGCTGCTGTACAGTAGGACCAGATTGGGATGTTGGCACAACAAGGAAAACCCGCGGCCAATGACGACAGCGTGTGCAGCTGTGTATAACTGTCGCTAAGGCAGATAGGTGCCACCAAAGGTGATATGGGGAGCAGATGGTATTGAGGAACTGCACCACGTCCTGAGGCCGGATTCGCCGCCAAAAGGGTGGCGACGAGCTGATTCGGAAAATGTTGCAATCTTTCAACGCGGGAAGAAATTCTGCTGGGATCAACTTGTTCCAGTGTGCATCATTATCCCCACCTCCTGCTCACAGAAACTATCCCGACCTCCCACTCACAGAAAGCACGTTATATCGGGGATGCTATCCGTGGAGTATCTTGGCTTCCTCTGGCTGAAGGTCGTGACGGTCATCGACGACGAGGTCTTCGGCAGCCTGCTCGAGACCTTGGCTCTGCACGACGTGATGTTCCTGTTCGACGACGACGGGAACCAGGGAAGGGTGGGAGATCTTATGGTGCCCGCCCGGCTGCCAGGAAGCGTCTCGGAGGCCTCCCTCGCTATGCTGAAGCAAGCAGTGTCCCAGAGCACCCGGATGCAGCTCGTGATCACTGCCGACGCCGAGCACGTCCCGCCGGCGACTATCCCGCTGTTCCTGGGCGGTTTCTGCTGCAGGGAAAACATTGTGTTTTGCGCCTGCCGAACCAGGGGGCTGGCATTCATGATGAGCGGCCAGGAATGCCTGGTGCGTCTCGAGGAGGCTGGCACTGGCCCCCGACGAGCGATCGAGATTAACATCGCGGGCCCTTACAGGACGTGTCTAAGGTTGGGTTCCGTGCGAAGGGCAGCATGGAGCAACTCTTGGAGCAGTACTACCCGGGACTGCAGTTGGATGCTTCGGCTGATCCCACCGAAGGGGAAGGGAAGGAAGCGTGGCAGGACAGCCTGAAGGGCCTCCGAGGGTACTTGTTCGAAAGGTGTTGACTGGCATTGTTTGACATTACCTTGGTGGCGTGTACTTTCCTACTTAAGGGATTTGGTTGGAAATGGTGATGATGACCACCGTTCGCGCTTGCTACCTATGTGCCCTTCGTCTCGCGTATATCCATCCCACGTGACGAGTGAGGTACAAATCTTGGGGCGAGGAGCTTGTTTTTGGTCGTATACGAGTAACGCCTGTGGCAGATGGTTTACTGCGTTTCTTGATTTTTGTTTGTTTTGGCCGCGAAATCCTACGAGTGGTATTAGAAAAGTAGGCGATTCTCTGCGTTTTTCACTTCAACACCATCTGCTCAACTCGAAGAGAGCGCGTAACACCAAGAATATTGTCGATGTCCACGTACCTTTTGGCCCGGCCCCGTGCACCTCGATCTGAAAGTGGAGGCCATGCTCAAGAGAATTCTTGAATTTCTCAGAACTGAAAGCCTGGGCCTCGACGAGGCCCTGGCCAACAGGCTCAGCAGACCGCGCGCTGGCATGCAGCTGTACATGGGCTGCCAGTTGGACGCGACCAAACAGGATATTGGATATTGTGCTCCGCGTCGAAGAGGAAGCAAGGAAGGGACGAACTGGCGCCGACAAGTGGCGCGGGTATCGGAGGGTTGAACCAGACGGAGAGGAATGTTCTGACCAGCATCGCGCAAAACGTGGCCTTCATGAGGTGAGGATTCGAAAGTCTAGGGTGCCATTTCAGCATTGACGCCCTGTTTACTTGCGAACAGCCAGCGATCTACATGCTCACTCCCGAGAGCAACATTGACGGTATGGGTCGGGAGACCGGGTTTGCGCTTAGTACGTCTTCCTTTGTTGGAATGCGCAGGTGGCCGATCCCCCGCCTAGTTTGGTTGCTCCTCGCCCCAGACAGCGGGGAACCAGCCCTGACGGCGGAACAAAGATGGTTCGATCATTGATCGGACGCTCTGCAGCAGTGGTGCCTCAGCAATCAGGCCAAGGGCAGGAGGCTGGTCACGCGGAAGCTTCGCCTGTTCTTCCGTTACTCGCACCACTACAGCCTCGCCGTTTGCGGGCCGGGGGGGGCAAGGGTACGAGGTGCGCACAGTCGAGCGTTGTGATTTGTTTAGTTATGTTCGTCCTCTCCAGTGGCTCCTCCGACGATTTTCTGGGTTCCCCACACAGCTTCCGAGAGCAGGTGACAGCTTAAAAGTCGAAAGCAAGCGACTCTTTGGCGTCCCACGTTTGTAGAAAGACTACCTATCTTGCATCGGGCGACGTGCATCCTCTTTCTCCATCGTATGCTTGGGTTGGTCAGGTAACAGAGCTGCTGAACTGGGCAAAGAAAGCAAAGTCAGCAGCCAAGGTCGGGCTGGCCGTAGCCTCGATCGCCCTGAAGGTTTGCATCGGCCTGGCAATCCCTAGAATGGATTTGAACGCAGCCTTCGGAGCGTCAACGGGCGATGTCGTGACCGGGGTAGTCGAGGAAGCAGCAACCTCGAGCATCGATTCCATGACAAGTGCCGCGGGAGGCAGGATCGAGAGCGGTGGGCAGACGGAAAGGCTCGAGCACGCTGGCGTGAACGCCGGCGCGATGGAAAAGGTGCAGCTTCGGGCCGAGGCTCGCCGCTTTCTTGCATCCGAGGCTGCTTGAAATTCAATCATCCGAGTTTGCGGTCCGACAGCGGGCTGCAGAGCGAACAACGGTTTTCTCGTTGTTTCGGTTCGTTTCTGCTTTTGTTGTTCGGGACGGGCTACGCAGGTCGTGTTACGCCGACCGGGCGTGCCGAGCTCGATACCGCAGACGACGCTGCGAAAGAGGATGACACCTAGAAGTGCGCTTGACGAGTCTCGCCCACCGTTCTCATTTACGCCCTAACTGCACGTACGGATTGACGCTTTCCGCATCCCGGCTTCCAGGTGAGGCCGGTCCAGCTGGAAGGTTTCGAATACGATCAACTCAAGGAGGTGGTTAAGATCGTACTCACAAACCATGTATCGTTCGGAGGTCCCGTAGATCAGCACTATTGTAGTTGCTGCTGGGCTACTCAGGTATGAACGTACTCGAGGTGATGAGACCCGAGCCTTGGGCTTTCCAAGAGGTGATGCGTTCAGCAAATCCGTTTGAAAATCAAAGCACGCAGGGAAAGGAAACTGAAGCAGGGGTGCGAACACAAACTATCGCCGCATAACGATCAAACGCAAGAATATAGTCTGATCACCGTCGGGATTCCTCTTAGACCAGGGCAATCCCCACCAAACCACCCACCCAGTCCCACGCGCTCACGAGGCGTGAAGACTGAGAACGACAACCACGAACTGCCAAACAAAACTCATTAACCACCGACCGGCCAGAAGAAAATGACGTAATTCGAACTAGCTCTATCCTAGGCATCTCCACGCGCTCCGTCAATCCAGTCTCCCACCCACCCCCTTCCGCTAACGTTTGGGTGGGCGAGGGTGGATGGTCAGGGCACATGAATGGGCGGTTCATACTATTGCTTGCACTCTACCCTAATAACGGATAGCCAGGATCAAATGAACTTAAGGAAAATGTCTGATGATGTGATGACAAGAGGCGAACACGAGGAAGAGAGACGTGCGGACGAAGTGGCCAGAAACGTGCCGCGCAGAGAGAACGAAGACCAACACAAGGCATGTACATGCATGGATAGGAAAAAAAAGCACCATTCTACAGTCTACTCGTGTTTTCGTGATTTTGGCTGTTCATGGCGTCGCGGTACCAGCGAAGGAAGGAAGTGAGGGAGAGAGAGAACCCTTCGATCTACGCTCGATGCGGTGCCGATGCCACCGCCGCCACCATAGCTCACCGCCGACCCCGCCCGCGCCGCTGCCCACACGCCTCTTGTCACAGAGAGCCGTTGTTTATCCTTCGCGTTGTTCACATAGAACGTTGCGAGTCTCTACATGCGATGCCGTGTTCCTCAGCCCACGTTTTCACGGCGCCGGTGAGGGGCGGGGACCCCGTCGCACCCCCATCGATGTACTCCTCCTGCTCGGCCCGAGAAAGGTTTGAGAAGCCCGACACCCAGCCTCTGCACCTGACCGCGCCGCATTGGCAGTCGAAGGGACAGGTCATATCAATCTCCATGGCATTGTAGTCTATCTCCAGCGCTTCGTTTGGCTGGACTCGAGGCGCCCTGACCGTCACACGTAGGTACGGTTGTTCCTGCGGGTTGCAGTCGGTGATAACAAAATGGAAGCGACCGTGCACTTCTTTTAGCGGTGGAGAAGTTGAGGATTTCTATAACCCCTTTCTGATTGCACTAGGGTTTGGATATGCCCATGGCCATTATCCAACCCATTCATTGGTCCTGGGTAGTGCTGGGGAGTTCAAGAACAAATGTATCACGCGTACGACTCCGCGAGACGCTACAGCGGGTGCAGCTTTTTCTCATCCCATTACCGACATACACGGGCCGGCAAAGACGTCCCGCCGTCATCGTTTTGGAGGGGAGACTTGTGCCTGCACCTCCATGCCAGATTCGCTTTGCGCGTCACAGGATTGACTTGAGTCTGGGTGAGTGTCGCGCACATCACGTTTTTCACACACAACCAAGGCCATATCCTACTTTGTATCGCGCCATCGGGTACATGACCCGCCAGCCAGACGTCACTCCAGAAAGACTTCTGTGTGTATAGTCTATCTCTCCTGTAAAAAACACGGCCGTCCCCTGACCGACATAGTTCCGCTGTCCCATGCTTGTCTTGCCATGGGCTGATATTGGGTTGCTAACTACGCTTCCTCTGAAGGTTGATGTCCGGGGGGCCTACTCACCGCCGTGTCCACCACCTCCAGCTGACAGTTGGGCTCACAGGAATGATTCATGAGTGCGAGGTCACTCCCAGTTTCCAGGTGCCGCTCTTTGCTGAGCTGCACGCTGTGCCGCGTTTTCACGCCCGTCACCAAGCCTTCCACTCGAGAAAACAGCACCTGGTTCGCCTCCAGCACACGTGCTGCCACAACGAACTTCTCCGTTCCGTCCTGTACAACGGTGTAATCGCTGCTGCTGCTGCTGCTGCTGCTGCTGACTGGAGAGCCGGCGGCAACGAACTCGTTCGGCCTAGCAAGCGAAGAGAACCCAGCACCCGGATAAACCGGGCTTGGGCTTGAAGGTTTCGCGTCTGCTGTGAGGGCCATCGACGCGCCGGCGATCCTCGGCGGAGGTGTCGGCCCCGGCCGAGTAGCGCGGTCGTCCGTGAAAAGAAGACGGCTTCGCGAGGATGATAGTGCCCCGATCAGGGAGCCGCTGGCTTGCCACCCTGTGCGGCATCGGCGGGCCAAAGTGAGGGTGTGCATCGCCATCTCCGCTACCCACTTGTCAAGCTGCGGCCCTTGTTGCAATCTGCAGTCGACGAATCCGTCCGTGGAAGCAGCCTGAGCCGCCGGGGGAAAGCCAGCGAAGCATGGTACACGAGAACACAAACGGGGGGCAGGTACTAAGAGGACGTCCTTTTCTATTTAGCAAGGCGCGTGGATGCGAAGCCTTTGCTCGTGCGTGGGTGTTATCATGGTAGGGATCGCCTACGCAGGATTTTGAGAGTATCTAGGAACATAATAGGGAGGGGGCACGCAGACCCTATCCCTAACCCTAACCCTAAAGCACGGATTGAATACTTTTCCCATATGTTTGCTTCACCAACTTGGCTGCGTAGACTACTGCATGGTAGACTCGTCGTTCCTCTATTATTTTCGTTTACACGTTTGTTCATTCAATCCAAGCTGTCTACGACGACAACGCGCCTGAAGAAGAGCCGGCTTCGACCCCACACCGTGCGCGTGCGCATGAGAAGTGACGAGGAGAGGAGGGTGAAGAGGGTGATAGGTGTATCGCGCAAAGCGGTGGCTCATGTAGCGATAGCTCTCCTCAGTACCGAAGTACCGCACACATTCATGTACCATGTACTCTGTAGCTGAATCTTTCGGCGTTTAGCAGACCACGGCAATCCGCTAGTGGCCCCAGCGGCACCCTCGCAAACTTCTGGCGTTTGGATATATGTGCGTTCGAAATCATGGGGCAGTCACACCAACTGGGATTTTGGCTCGCGCTACCCCCAAACAACTGTGGGTAGCGATTGAACGTTGTGTGCACACCTGTCAACACCGTGGACGAGGGCGCTGTCAACGACAGATCCCTTCTCGCTCCAAAATATCGGGCAAGCATTGCAGGCTGGGGCACACGCCCGGGCTACATCAACAACTTAGTGCGAACTGAATCGTGCTTCGGCCATGGTTCCTGGGCTTCGCATGTGCGTTGTACGTGGATACGATAGAAAAATGTTACGCGCTCAAGGAGGATACGGAAAGGTCCGAAAACAAAGAAACGTCAAAATTCGGGTCGAGGTTCAATTTTTCTTTCGTTTGCCCCGTCGAGCACCTACAAAATGAACATATCGAATGCAGCAGATAGAATCGACCGCGAAGAGAAAAAACATGTTGTGGCAATTTGCGATGGGAACCGATTTACGCGTGAGTATGCCCATTGCGATTTCACTTGAAGAAAAGGGACTGTCGAATCTTTCTCGACAAACAAGCACATGTAAGTCTAAGGCAAGCACCGCAGGAGGAGAAGGTGGGGCAATGAAACAAAAGGCATAGACTGGTTTGGTGAGTTGTTGATATGGTGGGTGTGGAGTTAATGCGAGTGTGGCATCGTAACTCGATTCGCTCGAAGACACTTCACGGTATTCCGGGCGTTGTGCAGTGTGCGTTCACAATTCGGGTTGACTCGCTTCGCTCGAAAACGCTTCAAGATTTTTCGGGCGTGTTGCAGTGTGCGGTCACAGTGCGGGTTGACTCGCTTCCCTCGAAGGCACTTCACGGTATTTCGGGCGTGGTGCAGTGTGCGGTCCCAGTGCGGGTTGACTCGCTTCGCTCGAAAACGCTTCAAGATATTTCGGGCGTGTTGCAGTGTGCGGTCACAGTGTGGGTTGACTCGCTTCGCTCGAAGGCACTTCACGGTATTTCGAGCGTGGTGCAGTGTGCGGTCCCAGTGCGGGTTGACTCGCTTCGCTCGAAAACGCTTCAAGATATTTCGGGCGTGGTGCAGTGTGCGGTCACAGTGTGGATTGACTCGCTTCGCTCGAAGGCACTTCACGGTATTTCGAGCGTGGTGCAGTGTGCGGTCCCAGTGCGGGTTGACTCGCTTCGCTCGAAAACGCTTCAAGATATTTCGGGCGTGGTGCAGTGTGCGGTCACAGTGTGGATTGACTCGCTTCGCTCGAAGGCACTTCACGGTATTTCGAGCGTGGTGCAGTGTGCGGTCCCAGTGCGGGTTGACTCGCTTCGCTCGAAGGCACTTGACGGTATTTCGGGCGTGGTGCAGCGTGCGGTCCCAGTGCGGGTCGACTCCCTTCGCTCGCCGGCACTTTCGGTATTTCGGGCCTGGTGCAGTGTGCGATCACAGTGCGAGTCGACTTGCTTCGTTCGGAGGCACTTAACGGGGGATCTCGGGCGTGTTGCAGCGTGAGGCCCCAGTGCGGTCGACTCGCTTGGCACTTAACGGGATTTCGGACGGGGTGCATTGTGTAAAGGCGTAGAGTGGTTTGGTGTGTTGTTGATGTAGACTAATCGGTGTGGAGTGAATGCGAGTGTGGCATCGTAACTCGCTTCGCTCGACGACACTTACTTCACGGTATCTCGGGCGTGTTGCAGCGTGAGGCCCCAGTGCGGTCGACTCGCTTGGCACTTAACGGGATTTCGGACGGGGTGCATTGTGTAAAGGCGTAGAGTGGTTTGGTGTGTTGTTGATGTAGACTAATCGGTGTGGAGTGAATGCGAGTGTGGCATCGTAACTCGCTTCGCTCGACGACACTTACTTCACGGTATCTCGGGCGTGTTGCAGCGTGCGGTCCCAGTGCGGGTTGACTCGCTTCGCTTGAAGGCACTTAACGGTATTTCGGGCGTGGTGCAGTGTGCGGTCCCAGTGCGGACAGACCTGCATGTACTCAACGGGAGTTCATGCGCAGGCAATGTGATATGTTTCCCCCTCTCGAGGAAATCGCTTTGTTCACAGGTGTGGCTTTCTTCGCTCGTAGACACTTGGCTCCATGGGACCAGAGGATTTTGAATCGTTCGAACGCTCAGCAAGTGCATACTCCTCCTCGATACGCCTTGCCCCACCCGAACCGTTGTACATACAGAAAAACCCCAGGCCACACACCCGTCCACTCGCCTGGGGCATTGTACGTCTGCCTTTCATCCCACAGAGTGGCGTGCGCAACTTACTTCTCAACTCCCCTACGTCAACCGTAACTGTCGCCGGTGCTAGGTTATGTGTGCACCTATCTATGATGTGTGGTTCTATACCTATCCATGTACACGATTAGAGGAAAGGGTTGGCATTTGGACAGGTAGGTGGTGCTAGCTGTACGCTATCACGTTGGCTGTTGGAAGTGCGTGGGTCCTTCAATCCGGCCATGGTAGAGGTGACGTAGGAAGCGGTTGTGGTGCATGACACCAGTAGTTATGGCCATGCAGACGAGCAGGCTGGCACCAGTGGCTATTGTGGTGGCAGGCTGATTGTTTGTTGCTGCTGCTGTGTTGCCTGCTGCTGCTGCTGTGCTGAAGTGTTGTACCGGGGTTTTGGTTTCCGGGGACGCACCTCTCGCACCAGGTTACAAAGAAGCGACATATATGTCCGTACGTGTTGCCCCCCCCCACCGCCCCCGGTGTTTACCATCGGGGTTGGGTTTTCGTCGCTAGGCAGCGACGTTGTAAAACAAGCCAATTCACTTCGTGAACTCGGCAACCAGGTTACCGTTTTTTTTTTTTGCCTCTTTTTTTTTTGGCGGTAACCGTAATGGTGGTCGAGTAGATCATGTTTTGCGGGGT
>CACKRE030001338.1:2700-14941 GCA_902602495.3 Ectocarpus sp. CCAP 1310/34 | reverse complement strand
CTGTCAACTTTTTTGGGGGGAGTTGCAAAGGCGTGGTTTGCTTTCTAAAAACAAACGCCCATTCTCATTTTTGGATAGGTTCCCATTTTTCAAGTCTTGAGAGAAGGGGAGGGGTAGCAGAGATAGCAGCTTTGAGGAGCAGCAAACACGGAGTGCCGCCTAGGATTTGATCGATTTTCCCGCCCACCCACACCTATCGCTCAAGAGAGGGGGGAGCATGGGGGGGTCTAGTCGGTCGACGACTAGGAGGTAGGTACCGTGTAGGTAGTATATTATGAGTAAGATATGTTGAGGCCAGAGGCCGAAATATTAGTAATGATAGTAGGGCAATCTTGGGAAGTTTGCAACGGGTTAGTCCGATAAGTAAACGTTGTGAGCAAGACGGCATTTTACCTGCGCTCCCAATTTGTTTCATGTGTCTTGGTTTTTCTTTGGTTGCCTGCAGAAAAAATAATCCAGAATTCTTGAGCAAACATAAACCATGACATCTTTATTAATAGTATCATGGCTGCCGACTGCGGACCGACCACGGAGAAACATGTCAGACACATGCCAGGCCCCTTCGGTACCGGCACGGGAGGATACCAGGCACGGGAAGATGCCCGCGGCAAGCCCGGCAAGTAGCGCACTAACGGCAAACGCCGCAAATATTTGCGTGACACACAACGGACAACAACACCAACGGGCGCGCATACAGAACAAAAAGACACGCATACAGCAACGACACACATACACACAAAAACACCAACCACCACCACGACGAGTGCACACCGACTCGTGAGGGCAGCAGCAGCATGTCGATGCAGTTTACCCTGCAGGGCGCCCGCTCAGGGTCAAGCGCGGGCGCACCTCTGTCAACTGCTGGCGGCGCCATGGTTGAAGGGGCAGCTTTTGCGACGGTTTGGTTTTTAGGGGATATCAAGTCGGATTTTCACGTCGTATACACATTGTTATGAATTGTGCATATGAATACCCTATTACTATCATGTTGTTACGTGGAAAACTGCGTCGACATGCTGCTGCTGCACTCACGAGTCGATGTGCACTCGTCGTGGTGGTGGTTGGTGTTTTTGTGTGTGTTTTTAATGTGTGTGTTTTTATTTTTAGCATCGACCGCGCTTACCGGCTGGCCAATGAAAAGACGTCAGTCTCAATGCGATTGAAAATACGAAACACTTTTATCTGCCATGAACTGGGACCCCGTGAGGGGGCAGCATGGGGAGGCTAAACTATCCTTCGGATCAAAGTCAGAAACAGCAGCAACACAAGAAAACTGCACGTGTCTACCAAGGCTACTACCTTGTACTCGAGTTCGTTTAGGAGTACTTTCACCATTATCCTCCTTGTTTTCGCTACTTATATTCTGATCCTCATTTTGACAAGAATCTCTGGGCAGTTCTTCCCTAGTCNAGGCTAAACTATCCTTCGGATCAAAGTCAGAAACAGCAGCAACACAAGAAAACTGCACGTGTCTACCAAGGCTACTACCTTGTACTCGAGTTCGTTTAGGAGTACTTTCACCATTATCCTCCTTGTTTTCGCTACTTATATTCTGATCCTCATTTTGACAAGAATCTCTGGGCAGTTCTTCCCTAGTCCTACGTTTTTTGTTTTGGGGAAGGTCATCTGGCTCCAACCCTTTGCTCTCTTCCACTCCTCCATGTTTTCCTCCTCCATCGTCGTCGTCGCCATCCTTTCTTCCCTTTCTCTTTCCTTCGTGTCCGTCACTCCCAATAGAATTACCCTCATTACTATCGTTGTCGCAGAGATCCCAACCGATTGGCCCTGGTGGAAGTTGGTCGATCAGTAGCCCATGACGTTTGAACACATCGCGAGTTCGCATGGAGAGAAAACGAGCTATCTCGCAGATAAACCGTCTCCGAATCCTGTAATTATGGCAAGCTTTCAGGCGGACTAATGCTCTTTCGTCGTCGAAATTCCCCCGGCAAAAAGCTTCGTGCGCCAAGTGGTTGGCGATAGCAACGATGAGTCGATTGGTGCCTTTGCCAAGACCACCATTCGATGAAAAAGCAGCAAGAAGGGTACAATCTAGACGGGTTGAAAGTTCCCGCATAGACTAGTGATTTTCCTTACTTGCGGCTCGATCTTCGAGGGCGGATCCTGGCTTTTGCATCGACTTGTCGATGCTTCGACACTTTATTGTTCAGGAGGACCCGATTCGCAGGGTATCCGTCGATTGACTTTCACCTGAATCGGTACACCTTCGCACATGGCGTCAGCTGGATACTGGTTCGAATCTCCTTGGGTGCACATTTGTTCTCCTGACTTGGATATTTTCCCATGGGCACAATGTGTGTCAGTCCTGAGAACACCTCTTGGAGTCGATCCTAGAAAGAACCTTGTGACACTTCCATCGAATTACCCATCCTGGCCACAAGAGGTTCCCAGTAGAGGGTAAATTCTGTGGGTGGAGAGTGTTAGGAGGACCCGATTCGCAGGGTATCCGTCGATTGACTTTTACCTGAATCGGTACACCTTCGCATTATTGTGTGTTGTTGTTGTTGTTGTTGTTTCTCACATTAGCTCTATAGTCCACAAAAAATGGGGAGCCCGTGGTCTCAAAACCCGGCACATACGACGCCGCAAGAAAACAAAAAAAACAAAAATAGGGTACAAACCACTCGGAAAAAGAAAACAAAATGAAAGAAAGAAAAGAACAGGTATCGCACCGACCGTTCGAGAAAAGAGCCTTCGGACACCGATCAAAATAACACAAAAACAAAAATAACAGAAAAATAAAGGAGGACGCTTCCCACACCCGCCGAAAGAAAAAATCAAAGGGTAACGTACCAGCACCAGGCACTGCGCACCAGGGCATGGGAGTAACGGAGCAATCAGGGCAAAGAGGCGGCAGATGGGCAGACAGCCAGACGTACAAAGACAAAGGCAACAGCAAAGCGAGATCAAGGTACCCAACACAGCAGAGTAGGCAGGGAGGTCATGAGAAAAAGAAACACAGCACAGAGGCCGAAGGCAATAAAAAGGACATACATGAAGGAGTATAGCATACGGCAGGGAGGGAAACAGGGCGCAACAACATCAGCCGGGTACATAGTTCGCCACAAGCGCTGCCTCGGCCTGTGTGTTATAGCTGCATGCGTGTCTTTTTGTTCTGTATGCGCGCCCGTTGGTGTTGTTGACCGTTGTGTGTCACGCATTTATTTGTGGCGTTTGCCGATGGTGCGCTGCTTGCCGGCTTGCCGCGGGCATCTTCCCTTGCCTGGTAAGCTACCGGTCGCCCCGGTGGTCTAGTGGTATCCTCGTAATCCGCTAGTCGCAGAGGTCGTGAGTTCGAATCCCCATGGGGTGAAAAATTTACGAAATTCGCGGGTGAAAGCGAAATATAGCTAAAAAGCTCTCGTGAGTACCAAACTTCGACGTTAGCACCGCCGTTGACGAGGGAAAGGGACGGCTGGACCCTTCTCGCGATAAAAGTAGAATTCAGACTCAGAATAAGTCCAGTACCCAGCCGGTTTTCCTCCACTTACTGAAAAGACTCCACCACATCCCGTTCGACTGTGGGTATATCTCGAATGGGTAGTCTTTCTGTACGTGTATTTGTTTCTCCTTAATTCAGCACGCACCGCAGGAGGAAGGCGGGGCATGAAAAGAAATATAACGAAGAAAAAAGTCCTGGTGTTTTCCCCCTCCTGTGTGACCCTGAATGGTTGTAGTTGTACGAAAAAATATGAAAAGTGCAGTACTCTCTACATACGCTGAAGTGTAGGACACGGGCCACCACGAAAAATGGGGGGACTGTCGCCATCATTAATGGGACGAAAACACACACACAACACACACACATGGATGAGGTGTTGGGAGGTTCTGAGACGTTCCGAGGCTATGCGATGTTCTGCCGTGCGGTGACGTGGAGGTCGATTTCCGCTCGATTTCCGCCGTCCGTAAGTGGACAAATGTGGGTATGATTTGGACAATGGTGGGTCAAAATATAGACATAAGTGGGTACATGAAAAAAATAGTTGACGCCAGCGGGTATACCTACCGCGATGTCGGACAGAAGTGGGCACTCTGGCCAGGCCCTGCGCGCCTCGGCGGTNGGCTATGCGATGTTCTGCCGTGCGGTGACGTGGAGGTCGATTTCCGCTCGATTTCCGCCGTCCGTAAGTGGACAAATGTGGGTATGATTTGGACAATGGTGGGTCAAAATATAGACATAAGTGGGTACATGAAAAAAATAGTTGACGCCAGCGGGTATACCTACCGCGATGTCGGACAGAAGTGGGCACTCTGGCCAGGCCCTGCGCGCCTCGGCGGTATTTGACGCATTGCAAACTCAGGCTTCCTGATGTTCATACAAAAATCACCAGGAATTCCTGATGATCGAGTTTGAAATATGTCCCGGGCTATTCGCCAGATCATCGGGAGGATCTTCCATTCCCGATGAAATCATCAGGAAGGATCTTCACGACTGCGGCACCCACACCCGCGTCCGTACTGACTGCCGGCGTGCACGAGCTTGCACGCACACAAACCCACACTTCTCCCGAACAGCCGTGTGTCACTCGTCAACTACCAACTCGTCAAATACCATTGTTCCCCGTATCCGCCTCCGCGCTTTGTTTTGGTCCTCTGTGTACACCCCTTGAAGGTTGCGACACTCCCCGAAGAGCANCACAAACCCACACTTCTCCCGAACAGCCGTGTGTCACTCGTCAACTACCAACTCGTCAAATACCATTGTTCCCCGTATCCGCCTCCGCGCTTTGTTTTGGTCCTCTGTGTACACCCCTTGAAGGTTGCGACACTCCCCGAAGAGCAAACCCCCATCACCTCCCAGCTCCGCATAGAACTGGTCGAACTCCTCCTTGTCGAACCCGGTGTACTGCCTGAACGAGCAGATCGACCCATGCCAGGGACGCGTACAGAGGTAGTGGTAGACCCCGTTGGCATGGACCATCTGCCGTCTCCTGTTAGATGCGGCGTCGTTTGCTTCGCTCATCCCCTTCCCTATCGTGGGTAGAAACCTCCTAAGTTTGTTCACAGATACAAGCTGCGTGTGACGGGAGGCTCTCTCGCCCGGACTCTCAGGCGCCGAATGCGCAATCGCAAGCATCTCCTGGAGGCCAGTCTCTGCCTGCTGCGTCAAGGCCCCCATCTNTGACGCATTGCAAACTCAGGCTTCCTGATGTTCATACAAAAATCACCAGGAATTCCTGATGATCGAGTTTGAAATATGTCCCGGGCTATTCGCCAGATCATCGGGAGGATCTTCCATTCCCGATGAAATCATGAAAACGGCCTTTGGCCGTTTTCATGATTATCATCAGGAAGGATCTTCACGACTGCGGCACCCACACCCGCGTCCGTACTGACTGCCGGCGTGCACGAGCTTGCACGCACACAAACCCACACTTCTCCCAACAGCCGTGTGTCACTCGTCAACTACCAACTCGTCAAATACCAACCACCATCATGAACAACAACACCCCGAGCTGGCGAGGTGGTGGAGGGTATGCTACGGGCGGTGGGTACGCAGCCGGTGGCTTCCAGACAGCGGGGTGGAACGGTCGTGGGGAACGAGAGCGAGATGTTGGCACTTGGTCCGAGCAACAAGGACAGCAGCAGCCTCCGCAGCAGCAGCAGCATACGTCCCGTACTCCCGTGGGACGCGAGTGGAGCAGCAGCGGCGGAGTTTTCAGTGCGGGTGTGTATCACCAACGTACTTCGTACGTGGACATGTCAGGCGAGCACGTGGCCGAAAGGTACCCGGCGCAAGGAGGACAAGCCGTCGAGTACGATATGCAGCAGCAACCCGGGGGCAGTTCAAGAGGAAATATTCTCGCAGGAGATAGTTTCGCAGAAGGCGCGGAGTTGCAGCCTCTAGCAACCCGGCCGCAGCCATCCCTCCCCGGATTCGTGGGTGGGCAGGCTGGTTCCAAGAGGACCGCCAACGCATACGCAGCTTCGTCATCGTCACCCAGACGGCCTATCTCCTCCTCAGCTTCCTCGAACTGAGTAATTAACTCGATCACGTTTCTCTCATGTAACCATGCAGCGGCCTGAGCGTGCAGCTGGCGCTGTTGCTCCGTTAACCCCTCCTCTTCGGACATCGTGTACTACTACTGCTGTACGCTGGTAGCTGGTTACACATTGTTGTGTGGGTAGCGGGCCGCAGCCTGCGGGATGTGCTCCTACTTTGCGGTAACTACGTTGAACAGTCGAAATTCCGAGGCGCGCGGCAGGACACGTCACATTTTGGTGCGTGGGACGCACCGGCACCGGGACCGGGAGTATGCAAACCATTCGGATATTTGGCTCTATCCTGATGAAATCATCGGGACGTGAAACAGCCGAAATTACACGTAACACCAGGACGCCGGAGTTTGCAATGCGTCAAATATCAACAATTGCGACACCCACTTTATGAATTGTTTCTCTGCACCCAGGTAGTTGTTCTCAAAACCGAAAGTACCGGCAAACGCCCTGTTTCCAGGTGCAGGTCCCTGTGGAAAGTTTTTTTTTTCTTGTTGTCAATTTATTTGCAAATAACCGGAAAATCTTGTTCACTTTTTCCTGGGGTGGGCTTTTGTCAGACCACAATTATGAGACCGGATTTCGACAGCTCTCGCGATTCCCCAGGTGGAATTTTCTTCCGATTTCGATTTCAGCAAAAATTGACGAAGTTATCGCCGAAAAACTGGATTAGAGAGACCATTTTGTTCACTTTTTCCCTCCGACATTCAACCATAGAGCTTCATCAAGACCACGGCAATCGATTCCTCTCGAAATTCTCCAGATGGAATTTTTTTTCCGATTTTCCGAAAAAAAACTGGTTCGCGAGATATTCGGCATATTGCTTTGCCGATGGGCGGCGATTTGTTCCTGCCACGCACGCACACACGCACGCACACATAGCGCTTGTGCGAGGGTGTGCCCTCGCCCATACGCCCTACTGCGGCACTCAGCACCCGCAGCAGTCATGGACACGAAGAAGAAACGTGGCAGACCACCAAAGCGAGGCAGGTTCAAAGGCAAATTTCAGAGCCATGAACCAGCTGTCGCTGCTCCCGAGCCATTGGACGACAGCACATCTTCTCCGATGGAAGTCGTTGACGAACCACACGACGACCACGACGAAGCCTGGTGCGACGAAGACGCCGGTGCCGCCTCGGGTGGAAGTCAGGCCACACTGTCTTTCGGGTCCGCTGCTGCTCTCGGTGAGTCTCCAGCAGCTTGCGCCGCACTGTCTTGGGTTCGCGAGGTTGCGCCGCCTCGGCGTGCGGAGGGACCTTGTCGGCAGACTCTCAGCCGTCGCAGACAGGTTGCGCTAGGGGCTGCGAAACGTCAGATGGCGAGCTATATGGCCGGCTGGCTGACGCGTGGAGCGGAGCAGCAGTCACAGCAGTCATTATCTCAAAGTTCGGAGACGCGGCGGAACCACTGCTTGAAGAGGACGACAGCAGTGCGGTGCCTGCTGNGCTCATCCCCTTCCCTATCGTGGGTAGAAACCTCCTAAGTTTGTTCACAGATACAAGCTGCGTGTGACGGGAGGCTCTCTCGCCCGGACTCTCAGGCGCCGAATGCGCAATCGCAAGCATCTCCTGGAGGCCAGTCTCTGCCTGCTGCGTCAAGGCCCCCATCTGTTTTGCCAACGCATACGCAGCTTCGTCATCGTCACCCAGACGGCCCATCTCCTCCTCAGCTTCCTCGAACTGAGTAATCAACTCGATCACGTTTCTCTCATGTAACCATGCAGCGGCCTGAGCGTGCAGCTGGCGCTGTTGCTCCGTTAACCCCTCCTCTTCGGACATCGTGTACTACTGCTGTACGCTGGTAGCTGGTTACACATTGTTGTGTGGGTAGCGGGCCGCAGCCTGCGGGATGTGTTCCTACTTTGCGGTAACTACGTTGAACAGTCGAAATTCCGAGGCGCGCGGCAGGACACGTCATATTTTGGTGTGTGGGACGCACCGGCACCGGGACCGGGAGTATGCAAACCATTCGGATATTTGGCTCTATCCTGATGAAATCATCGGGACGTGAAACAGCCGAAATTACACGTAACACCAGGACGCCGGAGTTTGCAATGCGTCAACTGCTGTACGCTGGTAGCTGGACACATTGTTGTGTGGGTAGCGGGCCGCAGCCTGCGGGATGTGTTCCTACTTTGCGGTAACTACGTTGAACAGTCGAAATTCCGAGGCGCGCGGCAGGACACGTCATATTTTGGTGTGTGGGACGCACCGGCACCGGGACCGGGAGTATGCAAACCATTCGGATATTTGGCTCTATCCTGATGAAATCATCGGGACGTGAAACAGCCGAAATTACACGTAACACCAGGACGCCGGAGTTTGCAATGCGTCAATTAGGGTCAAAGTTGTGCCTGAAAGTGGGAAAATGATAAAGATGAGGTGTTGGGAGGTTCTGAGACGTTCCGAGGCTATGCGATGTTCTGCCGTGCGGTGACGTGGAGGTCGATTTCCGCTCGATTTCCGCCGTCCGTACGTGGACAAATGTGGGTATAATTTGGACAATAGTGGGTCAAAATATAGACATAAGTGGGAACATGAAAAAATTAGTTGACGCCAGCGGGTATACCCATCGCGATGTCGGACAGAAGTGGGCACTCTGGCGAGGCCCTGCGCGCCTCGGCGGTATTAGGGTCAAAGGTGTGCCTGAAAGTGGGAAATTTTCGATGCCCGTGCTGTGTATGGTCCCTGGCTGTGTCGCGCAGGTGTCAGAATGGGGTTTTGAGTCGTTTGGAGGCCGCTTTTGAAGTGCGCGCGCGCTGGATTTTCGAGTTCCCATTTTTGTCCGAAAAAGGGGTGGGTATATATACCCACTTGTGTCCATTTCCCTAACAACACTGTTAGAAAGGCTTATCCATGAGTCTACCCAGTCAGCGCTGACTGGTCAGATGGTCTAAGTTTAGCTAATGGCTGAATCCACGCCTTTTTCAGCCTGAAAAATTTACGACGCCCCTTGGAACAGATAACACTGGACAACGCGCTGC
The DNA here is from genome assembly GCA_902602495.3 of Ectocarpus sp. CCAP 1310/34. Classification (NCBI taxonomy): domain Eukaryota; class Phaeophyceae; order Ectocarpales; family Ectocarpaceae; genus Ectocarpus; species Ectocarpus sp. CCAP 1310/34. The sequence goes on along the minus strand of CACKRE030001338.1, from coordinate 5,943 downwards.
TCACTGGCAGCGCATACACCACATGACAATCTACACGCATGCTTAGACGCGGTACTTTGTCGGGGCACGTCTCGAACGGGCATGTGTTGACTTCGCGAATGTGTTCACTGTATTTCCCGACAAACCGTGACAAAGACTTGAAAGACTTTTTTTTTGCTGCTGCGGCTGCTGCTGCTGCTGTGACGATCTTCAGTTTTCTGCTGTACGTGGCTTCCTCTTCTAGTTGTTTGTTGTTCTTTTTTTCTCCCATCATTGGACCCTTTCGTCTGCCCCTCTGGCCCCTATCCTCCACTTCTACCAGCTAGACGACCCAACCGGGGTCACATAGGAGGGGGGCGTTGGACCCCCTCCTGCAGTTCCTGCCTGACATATTTTTTTCTCGAGAAGGGTACAGTAATCCCTTCCCTCGGACTTATGAAGTCGATCAAGTTTACTAACAACGTGCGCGTGTTGCAACGGAGTCTACAATAGACGAGGGAAGAAACGAGTGAAGCATACTGTTGTATCTGTTCCTACGGACACGTTTTTTTGTAGACATAGTCTATGCGTACGCGTGTTGGCACTTTAGGTTTAGAGACTCCTACGGTCTGGGATTGATCAGAAAGCTGTTGCGGCGATGATGATCTCGTGTTTCGGATTAGGCTATGTGACGTCAACACTTCCTTACGTGCCACCGCAAGCAACAAGCAACAAGCACAACAACCGTGCCATCTAGTCATAGAGACTCTGAAGCAAGCAGCACTTCGGTTCTCGAGCTACTGGTGCATTATTATGTAGACAGAGTTACCCCGACCATCCAGACAGGTATCGGCCCCAAGCCTCAAGGACTGCGTAAGATCCGACCCATGCCAATACAGGGCTGCGTTCTTCTTCCGTATCATGACACAGGCCAGTGCCAAGAACTGTGAGCATGGAACGGCGAATGAACACCGCACAGACAACACACCCAATCCCGGCACCCCGCCTCACCTGGGTGCATCATCAGCACAATCGTCCTATATCTAAATCCACGGTGCGTGGACGTGCATGCATGCGTGCTGGTAGAACTTCCCCCCACTCACACCTCCTTACCCGTTTCTCTCTTCGGTTGTCCGTCGGTGGTGATTTTCAGTCAGGTCGATGCTGTGCAGCCCCCTGACGACGTAGTTTGCCAGTGGATAGCTGCCGGGAGGGTGGAAGGGGGGCGGGCGAGAAAGATCAAGCTGTGTGTGGTGCGAAATAGGCTCGTTTCAGGGGATGTTTGGGTTGTGTCCCCGGATTGAGGCTCCCCTGGCATTGTTGTCTTTGAATGTTTGGTAGCCGCGTTGCCGCGCATAAATTGAGAAGAGAGAACTAACCGGGCAAGGGCAAAGGTCAAGTGGGCATGTGTTGAGTACCAGTTCGGTTGCAGAGATCCAGGCAGAGGTGAGTTAAGCATGTGTGTGCGTGGATGGGTTGAACAACAACAGCAGTGTTGGAACAACAACAACAACAATAGTGTTGGTATGCAGCTCTGTTGAGGCGTATCATTAACGACCAAACAATCACGGAACATTTCACTTAATCGTTCTGGCCTGCGCCTGTTGTTGCTGAAACCAGCAGGCCGGGTGGATAGGATCTTTCTAAGTGTGTTGTCCTCCGTGTCGGGTGCTGCTCATTGCGCTTTTACCGCTGCTCTATGGTGAGCAACACCAAGTCAATCAACCTGTTGTGTGCCGAGCAAAGCATGTATTCAGGGAAGGAAACATACTTTCCTTTGCGCTGACAAAACGAATAGAACAAGCGAAAAAACGTTGGATTTTCATTCACCGTTCCGTGGAAACTTGCACGACTTTTCCGAAGCGTTGATAACGAGCCTGAGTGCAGCAGCCGCCGAGAGACGAATCAACAACAAGTTCCCTCAACAGCTATCTGTCCATTCCCTTCCTCGACGACATCCGCAAAGACAATCAAGCATCCATGAGAGACAAGAACCTCGAACCCAGCAGAAACTTGCACAAACATGGTAGACTAATGCAGAGCCGCACTGTTCTGCATTTGATTGGGTAATTGGGTCATCAGAACCCGAATACCAAGTATCAGATGTGGTGACTCTGTTGTTGCTACTTGCTGTTGCTAGACAGTGTTGTCCACTACTGCGCGAGTGCATGCCCAGAGATGCTTCGCCAGAGGTGCGGAAAGAAGGGGCACAACGAGAAAAAACTGCCCATCGAGAGCTGAGACTGCAGTCACCGCAATATGAGTTGGATTTGGTGCTGTCGAGTTGAACGTCGCATACCAAGCACTCTAATGTTATATAGATGTGCTTTCGCAGCGGTGCATCAACCCCCCCCCCGTTTCGTGCCTTGCGTGGACTTCGGCTCGTCGGCATTTTCCTGTGAAGAGCCGATTTTTATGATGCGACTGACGAAAGTACGGAGGGGATTTTTTCTGGTGTGTTATTTTTCCGCCGCCCGCTCGTCGTTTTTTCTCGTGTGATACGAACGTAGTTCACGAAACTCGATGTTGCCTGTCCGGGATACCATGCTCGTCTGAGTAACTAACCGCATAGGTTGAGCCGTGATGAGGCTCATTGCACGATGAAATACTGAGCATGGTGTGGCATTCCGTTGTCGTCTTACTTTGAGGATCGGTGATATGCGGGGCACCGCGGTAACATGATCTTGACTAAATGATGTTTTAAATGATGTTCAGAATTATTTCTCGGCCGCGATTTCTCTGAGTTAAGGCCGGGTTATTTGCCTGTAGTCAGAGAGGGCTGACGTGTGACCCTCTTATTGTGATAAATGGCGACCAGCGTCTCTCATATTTGCAGGCACCAACAGACTGGTTGATGAACTGTTTGTGATTGATATACTGCTTCGATCGTCCTCTGATGTGTAATGAGATCCGATACGGTTGCTCTGGCAATAGCCAAGCGCTGTTGGTGAGATGCGTCTTCTGGGACATTATTTTCCTGTGGCAGGTGAGCGTGAACGACAGCTCGCTCGTCGTTTTTTCTTGTATGATACGAACGTAGTTCACGAAACTCGATGTTGCCTGTGTTGAGTAGCTTTGTGCGTCGGTGCCTTGGCGCGCGGGGTCCCTTGGTTGGGAAATAAAAGAGCCAGCGGCGCGGTAGCCGCCAACGGTACAGTGTAGGAACTATGATGGGCGTGACAGCCTTCTCCTTTGGGATGCGTGATAGCTCGGGTATGGTATCTCTGGATGTGGCGTGGAAGCCTGGTGACGTGATAGTCGTGGTGTATATGTATAAGTAAGGAC
>CACKRE030001336.1:10155-23861 GCA_902602495.3 Ectocarpus sp. CCAP 1310/34 | reverse complement strand
CGGTGACAGGTAGTTACTTTAGTGACAAGTGTGTCGTGCTCTCCGTCGTTCCTTTACTCCCTCGCAAGAAATCCCACTGTGTGAACCTTCTTTGTATCTTCTATTTCGCGTGTCGTCATCGTCGTCATCGTGACGTTGTCGTTACTCNCGTGCATGCCGTAGTCGTTAGACCATTGACCTCGCATCCCTACAAAGCCGGGACGGAGCACGCCGGGTTCTCACCGAAGCACGCTCTCACATCACCAAGCGCGAAACGTCGTGAGGTATTCGGCGAGTCACATGAAGGGTGCGCTGCAACTTGCTAAGGGTGTTCGGCATCTTGTGCTTACTTCCTTGCGTACGGATGACAGCTGCGTATGACTTAATTTAGTTTCTGGTGGTTTCACTTCCAGAGACAGCTGTAAGCACGGTGTAACTGCCTCGAGGGTGTTTCACCATTTTAACACAGCGTGGTGCGATCATGCCCTTACTTTCGAGGGGTGGTTATTATTCCTCAATACATCATGCGCGCCTCGCTGGGGACCTAGGTCTGCGTCCGGGTACCCAAATGCGCGAGCTAAGATCTAATTTTGCGAACACCCGAGTCATGGCCACAAAACGGACACGTAGCACGTTTCGACCACCTAATCCGCTCAAAGTGTGTGTGAAACGAAGACACTAGTAGCACACGATGGGCCCTTCATATGCGGGTTGCTTCAAGTGGGCTCTATACACCACGAAAGAAAATTGTAAACAATACCTCAAGTATTGTTATCGGCCCTTCGCCGGGGGCGCGGCGGGGCAACCTCGGTTTGCGGGACTACTGTTTTCAGGTACCATCCGTAGTGATGATAAATTCGTTCCTTTGTTGGGTTGCACATTTTTCCTTCTTGGGCATTTCTCTCGTGCTTTATGCACTTACGCTCTCCAACACGAGATCCTTTGGTCCAGTCATGTAACAACCGCGGAAATCCTGCGTGCCCCAGAGGACTCAAACCTACATCGCACTGAGCATTCATATATGAACTAAACGTTTGATGTCTTTCTCGGCAAGGCAAGCCAACGTAGATGCCGGCATGTGTTTCCCACTGAACACGACGGAGAGGCATTGCCAACAGAATCACCCTCTCACCTGGCAAGCCCCGACGCAATCGCTCATGTCCACCGCGCCCTCCGCAGTAAGCAGCACCTTGTGGATAACCATGACCATACTCGCGTGAAGACACCCATCACCCCTTCTGAAACGCCACGTTCTCGGCTCACGAAATGCTTCGAGCAAGACCCGCGGTTGGGGTTGCCATCTGATTCCCAAAACGACACCATCGGCTCCTTGGTAGAGAACCTACGAGCAAAAAGAGAAAATATGGCACACGACGCATGAGGGCATAAGAGGAATGCAGCCAAACTGCGATGGCCGGATAACACGCGTCAATCAACAGCCACCTACTACCTGACGCACGCCAAGAAATGGTTGATGGTTCCAAATAACATCAACAGCGTCTCAACTCGTGCGACTTGTACGGGCAAACAACGCATCTCTGGTTTAGAATGCCCACAAAACGCAAGGGGTACTGTTTGTGAGGAATATAACTCGTAAGCACATGAGGGCATGCTCTCCACTCGCACATCGAATAAACTGGATAGCTAGCCAACGAAGCGATCCAGGTATTTTTCGGGCATTTTCCAGGGTCAACCTCTACGCATTGGAGGGAGAGTGGATTGCTTCTCAGACCAAACATTTTCGGTCGCTGTTCTGCTACACAACTCCCCGCTCGACACCCGAACAACAAAAATAAATGACGTGAGATATAGGGGATGCGGAGATAGGGTGATGAACAAAGAGAACCAAAGGAGGCAGCCTCATGAAAAACGAAAAACGGTTTCAAGCCAAAGCAAGTGATCAAATTTGCGCCAATGCATACACGGTCGTGCCTTCAGTTGTTCTTGAAGGCACACACACACACACGTAGCTGAGTCCGCAGACCACAACCGCTTTATCACTCTAGTTCTCTATGCTGTGACTCTGCACTCACTTTGAAACGCCTCCATCGGGCCAGCAGGCCTTCATGTGGCCTTTCAGGGTCGCCACGTCCATGCCGGACTGGTCACCGATCGCCTTCCCCTCCAGCCTCTCGATAAGGAGAGCGCCATTGCCTTGCTCAACGAAGGCGGTGTTGTTGCTTCCCTGCAACACCCCACGCTGTGTCTTGTGGAAGATCTCCGACAGTCGGATGTCTGGCGACACCCACGCTGGCGCGTTTCCAACCGTCTCCCCGGCCCCGACAACAAACTGTACCCTCGTGCCGCCGAACCAGGCCGGCGATACCATGCTCAACTGCAGAAGATTCATGACGAGGTCAGTGTTGATGTCTTGCTCGGGTCTCGACGCGATCACCTGCCCCAGAGTCACGAAGTTGCAGGCGATCTTCATGCAGGCGTCGAAAGTGAGGATCGGCGGAAACTTCCCCCACATCCAGCACCGAAACTCGAAAGTGTGGTCGATGAGGGCCAGGAACGCCAAGAAAATGTTGTTGAGCACGTTGAGCAAGTTGGTGCCGTTTGCGAGCCTGGACGTGGAGGTCATGCGCGAAGAAAAAATCGTCGGCAAAATGCGGTTGTTTGTCACGATACACATTCTGTTCAAACTTCAACAAGAAAAAAAGCCTGCACCAAGCCCCCCCCCTCGATGCAATATTAACACATTTTTCGACAACAACGAACCGCTTCGCATGCTAGCAGAGTAGAGTGGGCACTACGGATTTTTTTTCTACTTCAAGTAACAATTAGCATCCCCGCGGAGGAAATGGTGCGATGGGTGGTGCCTAGAATTCGGGAAAGAGAAAGATCTTCAGATCGCCAGCTTACAAGGAGACCGAAGTGGAAAACAGGATCGATTATTATCTGAGTTTTTGCGGAATGAGGAGCCCCTGGTAGTTTCGGTATCCAATGCGACCATGCCATATTTTTCGCTGCGAGACACGCCTCAGTAGCTTGCTACACCGCCAGCTAAACAGCGATTGGTGAGAAGGATGACTATAATAGGTGGGCCTTGACAGACACATTTATAGAGCAAGGTGGAACATTACATTTACCTTTTGCTGAGATCAGGGTTCGCCTTGATCCAGACCAGGTCACTCGCCAAAGGTTCTAAAAACGTCTCGAAGAAGGCGCTTATAGTCGTACCCCTGGTGAACGCCTCCAGGCATCTGTACAGGACAGACAGCTCCACCAGATAGCTGTTGTTGTAGTTGAACAAACCAGTCTCCCGCCAGTTGTCACTGGCCAATCCGTGGATACCGCACGTCTCACACTCGTTTGTGTGCACGTTCACTTTCGACATGCCTGGCCCCTGCAACAAGACACACATAGCATATTGTCAGCAGACCGATATATCGTACTCGGCGGGTAAATCTCGCATGATCACCAGCGGTTTCGTTCAGGATGGCGACTCCAGGATTTTGGGGAAGGTCGGGCGATTGCCACCGATTCACCCCTCTTTTATGAGCATGCGGGAGAGTGTGCACGGCCTGTCGACACCCACAAACAAGACGTGGGGGTGCCCACCCTATTTTCTCTGATTTCCGCTGCCATCAAACATGGTACTCGACGGCCGGCGCCAACAGCATGAATGCTGCCACAAGTACTGCCACAACAATAGATACAACAATGCAGCCTGCCCAGGAGTGGATGAGGGTGGGGGCATCTAAAACGTTTGCCTCCGGCACACACGCTGTCGACTTCGCTCATACCCACAAGGCGAGCCGCATGCTGAGCAGGGTACTGCCACAAGTTCCCACAGAGATGCTGCACTCACCTCTGTCAACCGAGTTGCAACCACGGTATGCTGATTCTCCGTATGGAAGTCACGACCACACCCTGAACATGTCTTCTGAGATGTAGTGTAAGTGATGCTGGCGTTTGCGTTCGTGGTGGCACCACGACGTCCCAGGCCGAAAGGGAGGTTCTCCGGGAACTTGTAGACCGACATGGTGTTCAGGCAGTTTGCCAAGCCCTTGCGATACGCCGGTGCATCCTTGTCGAGCATTTTTTGCGCCGTGCGCGGCGTTCCGTCTGGAATTCTACCTCCATCCATGTCTACCTGCCCGACACCCAACCCTTCATCTCGCATACCCTCCTCTTGCCAAAGGGCAAGGGCGACCACCAACGTGTGAAGACACTTTCGGTCCTTCTTCTCGTACTCGCTACAGGGTCCCCCCCGGTTTGCCTGTGCCGGGTACATGTGCGACGTATGCATATGACGTTGGTGCAAACGTATTTCGCAGAGGGCCATAAGATTGGACAAGGTATCAATCGGCGGTACCTTGAGAATAGTGCAATCGACGATGCTTACCCCCCCCACAATGTGAGCACAATGTCGTACTCCCCCCCCCCTCATTTCGGCAAAAAGCTGTCAAAACGCTGTCGTACCCTCGGGGGTGCTCGTTTTTCTAGACCCCCCCCTCGGTGTTTGCCATCGGGATTGGGTTCTCGTCGCTTGACAACGACGTTGTAAAGCAAGCCAGTCCACTTCGTGCACTCGGCAACCAAGTTACCGGGGGTTTTTTTTACCTCAGTTTTTTTTGGCGGCAACCAGAATGGTGGTCGAGTAGATCATGTTGTGCGGGGTGGAGAACCCTCACTCCGCGCAAGGGGGATGATCCTACCACGTTGTGTTAAAATGGTCAAGCATCCTCAAAACAGTTACACAGTGCTTACAGCTGTCTCTGGAAGTGAAAGCACCAGAAGCTAAATTAAGTCATACGCAGCTGTCATCCGTACGCAAGGAAGTAAGCACAAGATGCCGAAAACCCTTAGCAGGATGCAGCGCACCCTTCATGCGACTCGCCGAATATCTCACGGCGCTTCGCGCTTGGTGATGTGAGAGCCTGGTCCGGTGAGAACCCGGCGTGCTCCGTCCCGGCTTTGTAGGGATGCGAGGTCAATGGTCTAACGACTACGGCATGCACGACTATGAGTGCACCCCTCCCCTCTTAAAATCTACCCCCGGGGTAAGTACACGCTCCAGCCATTACGGTGAGTTCCCCCCGTTTTTCTTCGGACGATCTTTCACGAGCACTTCACCATCACAATGCGTCAGTGCTGACGCACCCAGAGGACATACACTTTTTGGACGGTACCCGTCATCCGTCGAACGCTCGCTCGCGTATTCTCCATTGCGGGAACACAGAGTGTGTGAATGGGAGGCTGTTTTTCTGTTCTCTCCCGCGGTGATCAACCCCCGGCGTATTCACGTGGAAAAATAACTTACCTACCTTTGTATATACCCTCGGGCGAGCAAAATTCAAGAGGCTATGTCCATTNTATTCTCCATTGCGGGAACACAGAGTGTGTGAATGGGAGGCTGTTTTTCTGTTCTCTCCCGCGGTGATCAACCCCCGGCGTATTCACGTGGAAAAATAACCCTTACCTACCTTTGTATATACCCTCGGGCGAGCACAATTTAAGAGGCTATGTCCATCCGGTACGTCACCGTCGACTACGGTAACATAATTATTGTGAATCAATTTTCGGGCACATTCGAAAACCCAAGACGGCAGGATGTATCGTTGGAATGGTCCACCACTTGACTGCCAATACACGTTAGCGAACACACTCCTCTGAAGCCACAAACACGGTGTAAACAGAACCTAGTCTAGAGTACCCACCCCTCACTCAAAGTGCGAGCACGCAATTCTCATGAAAACCTCACTTTTCGGCCTCAAACTTCTAGATATTCAATATGCGAGATATCCAAGGCCAAAAATAGCACAAACCACCAGTCGGCCGGCATGGCATTTAAGTCGCACACAGCGCAATACACAGCGACGTATTCCATATTCGTTCCGTACTCCAAGAACTGTCGCAAGCTTCCCAGTATAGCGCACATATCCTCACCTTGCACATCAAGCCCGGGCAGCAGTGATCCTCCTCAACGCGCCCTTGCCCTTGCCCTTGCCCTTGCCGCCACCCTTGTCGTACTTCACATGGGCCCAGTCTAGTTCGAAAGTTCTACTTCGCCTCTCGCTCACGGCGTATCCCCACTCGCCTAGTTGGACGACTGGGTACACGCCGATGTCTTTTGCCTCCGCCACCATCCCCACCAACAACGTTTCTTCGACTTCCGACAAGAACGCTTTAGCTCGGGCTTGCGAGATACACGCGGTCAAACCCGCGTACGGACATCCGTTGATGCCGTTGAAAAAGATAGGCGTCGCGTCCACCACCGTGTTCTTGTCAAGCGCCTCCAACGACGCAGCGGCGTGCTCGCAAATGGCCCCCGTAGCACTCTGAACGCCAGCGTTGGCCCCCGCTGTTTGGCTAACCGATCGCTGATGAAGAAGCATCCTGAGAAACGAACAAGACGAGTAAACATGCGACGACAATTCAGTAACGACGACAATTCAGCAACACCTTGGACAAAAGGAAACTCATCTGAAGACAGCCATATTAGGGCCGGCCAATACTTCAAGGAGCTTCGACCTGGTGCCTCGTGCACCATTTCGCATGACCCCACCAACAACAAATAACAGCAAGCGAACACTGGGCACACCCTGTATCTCATGGTTCGCTCACGTGTGGCACTCTAACCTAGAGCAGCTGCTCCGCGGTGAAGGCTTCGGGTTCGTCGCTGTTGGCGCAGGATTCTGTGGCACAGTCGTCACTACCCGGTTCTGGTTCGCAGCGATGCATACCGACAGCGTGGTGTTTTCAGCACTATAGCTGCAGGCAAGCGAATCACGCTCACGGGTACATGCCGCGGGGCTCCTCGTCCTCTACCGCCCCTAATCCGGCGACCAAACCCGTACCCCTTGATACCCGGTTGGCTGGTGGCACCGCCCGTGTTCCTTGAGCAGCTGGTTAGATGGAACGTCGCAACGGTGACAATTGTAGGCAATTGGGAGGTCGGATATACTTTCGAGACACACGTTGCGAGCGAGAGGCCTACATAGGCAACGTGTCCCGTGCCCAGGTTTGCGAGGGTTTTGGGGGTCAAACCCATAACCTCAATCTTCATCTCTAGGTCGCGGCGAAAACATGACGCAAGAAGGGAAGACCGACCTGCTCGAAAGGGGGAGACGATAGATGACAAAAAAAGGGAACAGGCTCACCTTTTGCACTCGCACCACGTCTTGATGCTTTTGTGACACTCGCAGCACTTCAGTTGGAGATCCTCGTTGAACCCGTGGTTNGGTCGCGGCGAAAACATGACGCAAGAAGGGAAGACCGACCTGCTCGAAAGGGGGAGACGATAGATGACAAAAAAAGGGAACAGGCTCACCTTTTGCACTCGCACCACGTCTTGATGCTTTTGTGACACTCGCAGCACTTCAGTTGGAGATCCTCGTTGAACCCGTGGTTGCAGCGCGCCCTACACGCCCATCGCGGGCACCTATCCTCCAGGCAGAGTCTCTTTTTCTGGTTTCCGTATGAAGGCAATGCACCACACGCGGAGCACCGACGGTTTAGTGTGGTCCTTGTCCGCGCAGGTCTGCCGACTCCTCTGCCACCGCTGGCATTAACGGCACCAACTCCCGTTCCTGGTGAGGGTTGCACACCGCCTCTCCCGCGGCCATTCGCTGGTGCAGCGGGACCAGCCCCCCCTGCTTGGCTACCGCCCCGCCCAGGGCGTTGGCCGCCGACGCCGGCACCACCACCTCTACCACCGCTCAGAGTGCGCGCAGGTCTGCCACCTCCTCTGCCGCCGTTGGCGTTAAGGGCACCAACTCCCGTTCCTGGTGAGGGTTGCACACCGCTCCGCACAGGGACTCGGCCGCCGACACCACCCTTCGCGCGGCCGCTCACTACAGCAGCGGGACCAGCCCCCCCTGCTTGGCTACCGCCCCACCCAAGAACGTTACCGCCGACGCTGACGCCGACACCACTGCCGTAACTACCGCTCAGGGAGTGCTCACAGCAGACCCACTCTCTTCGATACCTTCCCCCACAGGACCTGGACCCCAAGCTGCGCAAGACAGAGCAGATAGCGTGTCCTGCTGAATGAGTCCCACACCGCTCGCTGTAGTTCTTGGAGCAGGTAGAGGAGGTGCTGATGCTTCACTAGATCCTGGCTGCTGTACTAAACTGGCAGTACTAGATAGTTCAGTGCTACGGTGGTTGACCGTTCCTCCTCGCACGAGTCCCACACCGCTCGCTGTTGTTCTTGGAGCGGGCAGAGGAGTTGCTGATGCTTCGCTGGATCCTGGCTGCTGTGCTACATTGGCCAGAGTGCCAAACACAAGTTCGGCGCTACGGTGGTGGACCATCCCTCCTTGCACGAATCCCACACCGCTCGCTGTCGTCAATGGAGCAGGCAGAGGAGGTGCTGATGCTTCACTAGATCCTGGCTGCTGTACTAAACTGGCAGTACTAGATAGTTCAGTGCTACGGTGGTTGACCGTTCCTCCTCGCACGAGTCCCACACCGCTCGCTGTTGTTCTTGGAGCGGGCAGAGGAGTTGCTGATGCTTCGCTGGATCCTGGCTGCTGTGCTACATTGGCCAGAGTGCCAAACACAAGTTCGGCGCTACGGTGGTGGACCATCCCTCCTTGCACGAATCCCACACCGCTCGCTGTCGTCAATGGAGCAGGCAGAGGAGGTGCTGATGCTTCACTGGGCCCTCGCTGCTGTAAACTGGCCGACTGGAGCTAGGCACAAGTTCGGCGCTACGGTGGTTGACCGTCCCTCCTTGCACGAGTCCCACACCGCGCGGTGTTGTTCTTGGAGCAGACAGAGGAGTTGCTGATGCTTCACTGGATCCTGGCTGCTGTGCTACATTGGAAATGCTAGACGCAAGTTCGGCGCTACGGTGGTTTCTATGCATCGGCGGCGTAGAGCACTCCGGTGCTCCTGTGTGCCTGTGTGTTCGAGCGTAGAGCATGCGAACACAGACACAGTCCCGTGTGCCGTCGGTCTTCAGGGGCGTCGGTGAATGGCTAGACTGCTAATACATTTCTATATTGTAGCCCATACGTTTGTAGTGCCAATTTTTTTGGCCCGTGAAGACTACTGCCTAATCTCGCTCGAAGCGGAGATCTGCAGATGAATTTCCCGTCCCATATCATGCTTTTGTGCTCCGCGATGCAACAAAATCGACTCAGAAAATAAGGGAAATACATCCCCCTCGGGGGCCTCCCCCCCCCGGTGTTTTACATCGGGGTTGGGTTGTAAAACAAGCCAATGCGCTTCGTGAACTCGGCAACCAGGTTACCGTTGTTTTTTTCACCTGTTTTTTTTTCGGCGGTTACCATAATGATGGTCGAGTAGATCATGTTGTGCGGGGTGGAGAACCCTCACTCCGCGCAAGGGGGATGATCGCACCACGTTGTGTTAAAATGGTCAAACACCCTCGAGGCAGTTACACAGTAGTGGTTACAACTGCCTCTGGAAGTTAAAGAACCAGAAAATAAACAAAGACATATGGAGCTGTCATCCGTATGCAAGGAAGCAAGCACAAGATGCCGAGCACCTTGAGCAGGATGCAGCGCACCCTTTATGCGACTCTTCGAATAGCTCACGGCGCTTCGCGCTTGGTGATGTGAGAGCCTGGTCCGGTGAGAACCCGGCGTGCTCCGTCCCGGCTTTGTAGGGATGCGAGGTCAATGGTCTAACGACGACATGCACGACTATGTGTACACCCCCCCCTCCGGGGGGAACTCGTGGGAAACTGGTACCCCGGGGGGAAATTGAAATACCCGGGGGGATATTATATTTTTGGTCGAAAACGATCTACCCCGGGGCTAAATCAACGTACCATGCTTCCAGGCCGACAAGGTAAAGGGGGGGAAGGAAATCTGTACTACGGGGGGAAAACTCCGTAGTGTACGGTACATGAAAATTAGTAGACGCCGCTGGGTATACCCACCACGATGTCGGACAGACGTGGGCACTCTGGTGAGGCCTTGCGCGCCTCGGCGGTATTAGGGCCAAAGGTGTGCCTGAAAGTGAGAAAAACTCGATGTCCGTGCTGTGAATGGCCCCTGGCTGTGTCAGAATGGGGTTTTGAGTCGTTCGGGGGTCGCCTATGGAGGGCGCGCGTGCTGAATCTTCGAGTGCCGACTTTGTCTGAGAATGGCGTGGGTATACCCACTTTTGTCCGTTTCCCTTTTTTCATAGTACCGTGGTTGGTTGTGGTCGTTTGGTGTCGTGTGGTTTGTACGCGTTCTTGGTTGATCGAGTAGAAACCTTTTTGCCGATTCCGTCAATAATAACCATGTTGAGCATGGCGGTTACTATTCCAAAGTAATGGAGCCCAACATTCAAGCTACCTTGGTCCGGTAGTAGCACGCGATAAAGGCTGGATATCACTCGTGGTTTCGCCCAACCGGGGTCTACGCGCACCCCTGTTCGACGTGAACGATACCTGTACGATAATCAATTAAATTCCTTGGAACCCGACTTTTTTCCGCACGGCCTGTGCCAGTACCCCGGCCTGTGCGACGTACAGTAGCCGATCCGTGCCAAGACCCACATTCACAACAAGAACCTTGGCGGCCCAGAAGTTCACACTCAACAGTGTATCGAACGAAGGAACTTGGGTACCGTCCATGGATCCCAACAGTAACTACTGCAAGAACTCCGGCCAAGAGCCGGCGCATTGCCATTCATAGCCGTGAACAAGCGGACGGTCAAATCCTCCGTGATGAAAGCAACAAAGGTAAGATGCACAAGCACTACAGCAAGCACCACTCAAGTAGTTCGAAACTCGTTACAAATCTCTCAGCACGCTGCGTCATTGCACGTCCCTCCTTTCCCAAAAATTGTACTTCCGACCGTAAGTCAGTATCGCTTCTTTTTCCTCTTTTTCCTATTGCGCATTTCTCCGTCCCCCGGCTTCACGGCAGGAGNCAAATCTCTCAGCACGCTGCGTCATTGCACGTCCCTCCTTTCCCAAAAATTGTACTTCCGACCGTAAGTCAGTATCGCTTCTTTTTCCTCTTTTTCCTATTGCGCATTTCTCCGTCCCCCGGCTTCACGGCAGGAGCGTCTGCTGCGCCCCACCCATCACCAACCACTACATCAAACCCGCCCCCGGCGCTTCGCGCCGCCGCAGCCGCGGCAGCAAGAGCGACAACCCCTTCGTCCCCCATATCTTCCTCCCCGCCTTTCCGTGTCAACCCCTTCTGCTGCTCCGAACCGTTTCCACTCCTTCTTCTCTTTCCCTTCCCCCCACGACCACTCCTGCTACCTTCTACCCCGCTGCCACCGTCGCCCCCGCCGCCGCCGACCCCGCCATCGTCTTGAACGGATTCGCTACCGTTCGAGAGCGATTCCTCCCCCCCACTCGCCGCCCCATCGAACACGTTGCCTTCCCCAGAAACGGTTTCTTGTTGGCCGTTGGCCGCGTACCTGGGCCGTTTCGTCTTGGCCTTCTCGGCACTTCCTCCCTTCGCCTCCCGCGGGGGAGACACGGCGGTAGCTGAAGTGGCAGCGGTGGCATTCGGAGTTTCAAAAGCGGCCGAAGTGGCAGAAAAAAGCTTGCCAGTCTCGCTAACAGCAGTCCCTGGTGCCGCATCAGCGGCCCCAAGGACCCCGCCGGCCGACGGACCCTTCCGTTTCCGCTTCTTCTTCGGCTTCCTCTTTCTCTTGCCTTCGTCACCGCCGATCTCAGGGCGGTCGTCCGCAGCCCCGGCCCCTGCGCTTCCCTCCGGCTTCGCGCCGTTGTCATTACCGCCACCGCCGCCGCCAACACCACCAGCGGATTGCTTCCCATTGGGCTGCTCCACCAAAAACAGCGAGCGGAAGACGCGCCCCATCCTCCTAACGGCCCGAGGCTTCGGGTACGCCTCGACGCTCGCCACCTTCCAGGCGTGCACGCTCCCGGGACCCTTCCACCCGTACCCCTTGCCGCTCTCGGACCCTCCCTCCTCCGCCGGCACCGGCACCAGGTGCCGGTCCGCGTCCGCCGCCCACGCCTCCCGGCTCGGGTACGCCTCCGTGCCGCCGAACACCACGCGCCCGACGACCGAAAGACCGGCAGAGAACGCCTCCACGACGTCACCGACGCCGGAAACCCCGTCCAAGCCTCGCCCGGACTCGAGGACCTCGATCGAGCGGCCGACCAGGCCCGCCGGAAGCGGGTACCCCCGCGTCTCTACCGTCTTCTCCCCGTCGAGGAGGCGGCGTGACCACGGCGCCTGCACCTCCAGCGCAAAGCGACCGGTCTCCCAGGGGGTGGGAGGAGCGTGACGGGCGCTCTCGGCGCCGGCTGGGGATGTTGGCACCGGCGAAGGAAGGCTGCCGCCGCTGGTCCTGCTCTCGCAGGGTTCTTGGCCGTCTGGGTCATTGTGCACGCCGGCGCCGGAGTCCGCCACCCCGGAGTCCGCCACCCCCGCCGGTTTCTCGCCGGTTCCTCCGCTCTCGTTCTCACCGCAGTCACCGGACACGCTTCGTCCACCCTCGCCCACCCCCGCCTCCTCCGCCGCCACGATTCCACCGCCTCGAACACCATCTTCCCCGGAGAATATCTTCCCCCACTCAAGCACCGCGTCGGCCAGAGCGCTCAGGGCCTCCGGGGTACGAGGGAGCGGGGTCGAAAGGGCCCTGTTGGCAGAGGAGAAGGAAGGGGAGAGGGGACAGGGCATGGGCCGGGAGTCGGCCGAGAGCCGCTCGAACACCTCCAGAAAAAAAAAATGCCGGGGAGACGGGCGAAGGCGGTGGAGGGCGGTTCGGGTGAGCGCCCGTGAGAGATTGTTTGCTGGCGAACAACAAAAACAAAACTGACTCAGAGAAATGTACGCACCATCTTGCACACGCGAACACGTTGCTCGAAAACAAACCATCAGCGAACGGCGTCTTCGAAAAACTTACGGTCGAATACGGCCTGCCGCCTGCGGTTCGGCAGTTCATGCACCCGCCCCTGCCCCCAACCAACGATCAAATCAAATCCACAGACACCCTTGGTGATATGTGCAAAACATTTTCAAAGGTCAGTTTCTCCACAAGCAGAACGAGTGGCGGTGGCGAAAGAAGCGGCGTCGGCAACGCCTCGGTTGAGTTTTATAGATGCACCCTCTCAGTTGTGGAATAATGGAGCTGTGAAATCGATCCAGGGTGCGTGATTTCATCTACGATCGCTACTCACCTTGTCCTTTTCTCGCTCCGCCCACTGTCTCCGCTTCTCCGCCCGGTCCCCCAACGCTTCGGCGATGGCCGAGTAGGCAGCTCGCCCCCCGAGGCTTTCCACGGCCTGCCTCTGCTTGGCCCGCTTCTGCCGGGCCTTCTTCTCTCGCTTGTCGTCCGCGCCCGCTCCCGCTGCCTCGACCACCCCCCTGCCTGTGGGAATAAGCAGTGCAATGGGAGGCAAAAGAGGGGCGGGGGGGAGTATAGCAAGGGATTTTCTGGAGGGGGGCTGTGGGTAAAGATGATTTTCGCAGGCTCACTCGACCAGCGCGAAGCAAAGACATCCGGTTCGGTTCAGCCGGGAAAAAAAAAATAAATATATATATATATATCAAGAAAAAGGTACAAACCGAGCAGTGGATAGCGAGTGAACGATCCGCTCTAGGACAGGCACAAGGGGGATCAGAAAGACTTTCCATCTGGTGGGCAGACAATTATCGCCAACAAATCCCGCTGTAACTGCCGCCGACGAATACTATGTTGTTGTTGTTGACTTCACATTAAACCGTATGCCAGTTGCTAAATGCCAAAATCTAGCAAAGACTCTCGGCCCGTGGTCACGAAAGTGCTGGAGCCATCTGAGGATCTAAAGAACACGCACACGTAGC
>CACKRE030001335.1:6220-22686 GCA_902602495.3 Ectocarpus sp. CCAP 1310/34 | reverse complement strand
TAACCCTAACCATAACCATAACCCTAACCATAACCATAACCCTAACCCTAACCCTAACAATAACCATAACCATAACCCTAACCCTAACCCTAACCATAACCCTAACCCCAACAATAACCATAACCCTAACCATAACCATAACCATAACCATAACAATAACCATAACCATAACCATAACCATAATCGTAACAATAACCAGAACCATAATCGTAACAATAACCAGAACCGTAACCATAACTATAACCCGAGAACCTAGCCTTGCCACGTTAAACAAGTCCTAAGGAGTTATTGTCAATGTGTAAACACGGCTTGTCGACACGGTCCTTTCTGTCGTTCGGAGTTGCACGTTTTCGTATTCCGACTACAATACGTTTCTTCCTTTCGTCGTTCCGACGGCGTTCGTTGTTCTTACTCATTCTGACGGCGCTTACTCGTTTCCGTTTCTTCGGTGTCCTTCTCGTGGTATTTCAGTTCGGGATGCTTTTTATTCTTTGATGATTCGGGTGTATACTACAAATGGTTGGGATACTAGGTCGGTTCATTGGAATTGGACACAGTTACAATTGGGCAGCGCAATGCAGCTCAATTTTGCGAATATTCGTGGCGTGGCCACGTTATTCTTGATGGGTACGCTACTTGTTCGCTATTTACTACTGGTTCTAAAACTCACGCCTTTGTGCGGAGGCGTCGGTAAAAACGACAAATTCACGAGACAATCGGGGAAGTAGAGAACAGGGGTAGAGGATAAAGCACTCGTGACATTCTAATAAGCGGCATCTTGGGCCAGTCCCCATGCTTCATTAAAACTAGCACGTTGGACATAATCGTGTCCGGTGAGTTCGACCAGCGGTCCCCACGCCATCTTCAAGGTCGACACCCCCCACCGTCACAGTCAGGCTCATGCCGTAGTCAATTTGCAGCCCCACGCTCATATACCAAAGTTCAACGTCGTGTAGGACGCGCCCATCTCAGTCTACAGTAGTTTGCCGCCGTCACTGCAAATTGACTACGGCATGAGCCTGACTGTGACGGTGGGGGGTGTTGACCTTGAAGATGGCGTGGGGACCGCTGGTCAAACTCACTGGACACGATTATGTCCAACGTGTTAGTTTTGATAAAGCATGGGGACTGGCCCAAGATGCCGCTTTTTAAAATGTCATNCAAAGTTCAACGTCGTGTAGGACGCGCCCATCTCAGTCTACAGTAGTTTGCCGCCGTCACTGCAAATTGACTACGGCATGAGCCTGACTGTGACGGTGGGGGGTGTTGACCTTGAAGATGGCGTGGGGACCGCTGGTCAAACTCACTGGACACGATTATGTCCAACGTGTTAGTTTTGATAAAGCATGGGGACTGGCCCAAGATGCCGCTTTTTAAAATGTCATGAGTGCTTTATCCTCTACCCCTGTTCTCTACTTCCCCGATTGTCTCGTGAATTTGTCGTTTTTACCGACGCCTCCGCACAAAGGCGTCAGTTTTAAAGGCGGCAAACTACTGTAGACTGAGATGGGCGCGTCCTGCACGACCTAGAACTTTGGTATAGGGGCGTGGGGCTTGACGGACTCCATATCTAGAGCCGGCTTGGTTTGGCATCTTGGTTGCGCCTAGTATTTAGAACCAACACTGATGTTATTGCTGTAGTCCGATACCACTGTAGGCGCCATCCGCAACTGACCGTTATATGCCTGGCGCAGCTCAAAAAAAGAGATTTTTTAAAACCGTTTTTTATATCGCTTTCAGAACAGGCCAAAGATCGTTCAAAAAAATGTACAAAAAATATTGGTTCGGGAACCCCTTCAACAAAAAAAATCGACGCGTTCACAACCGATTGGGTTTTTGTTCACCTCGGCATTCGATTCCGCTTGGCCGGTTAAGGGGGGGTAGAGCCACTCAGAAAGTTGATCAGACAAAAGCTCAGGTGCGCCGGTCGACTTCAAGAAAACGGTATTGTGCTGAATCCTTCAGAAATACGTCGATTTCCCACGCCTGTTTCTCAAACCCGAGAGCGAAGTGGACCATTCTGATTCAAGATTCTTGATTCCCACCCCAAAATTACCCGGTACTGAGACTTACAGCTCTTAGAACCGGCTTTTTGAGGTTTCGAGGGGAGGGGATGGTAGCCTTCCATCCCCGCCGTTTTGGCGTATTGGGATAGCTGTAACTCGGTGCCATCGATGAATTTGGAAAATCTGACGACGGATTCGCAACTCTCCACCCTCCTTTACCCTGTGCTGAAGTTTTTAGCCCAATCAGAGCTATTGAAGAGGGGGGGGATTTTTTCGGGCCATCCCTAGTGGAAGCAACAAAACTGAATGAAACCCAGGTACTAGACACCTATTTTCCCTCCAAACCTCGACGGGTGGTGAAATCGAGCACTACCAACACACGAAAAAAAAATTCAGACTTTAGCCGGGGATGGTTCATCACCATCCCCCTCCCAACAAAAATTCATGACGGTCAGTTGCGGATGGCGCCTGTAGCATCAGCCAAAGTTACACACAGTCACACAGTAAACAGCACACACACTCCAACCATTTTTTTCCGCGGATTCAAGTCTAGAATGCACCGTTTGATGGCAACTCCAACGCAGTTTTACCGCCCGATGACGCACATTCAATCTTCGGCTGCTGCAAAACAGCACCTATCTATCTCGTGTGAAATGCACGAATCTACGACATGTGCACTGAATGTCAACACACGGTCTCCCACCATCTTGAGTGCGTTCCACTTGATATGCAGTCTGTGCTCACCACCCACTGACTGCTGCATCTCATCCACCCGTAAGTAACTCTGAGGACCACGTGGAGGGCAATAGCCCCCCGTGTATCTTACCCCTAGAGCCCCTCCGGGGTCTCTGCCGCCTTCAGCGGGGTGTGCGTCAGCACATTGCACACGTGCGGCCTACACCAGCACTACGTCTTTTATACACCACCACGTCCTTGGCGTGCAAGGAGCTGTTCGTATGAAGATTCATCACATACAACTCCCCTTCGTTCTATTGGAAGATTTGTTGCCCTTGGGTTGGCTTCAGTGATCCCAAGGGAACCCAAGGAACACCAGATGTTGTACTTGCCAACATCCAACAGCCATTCGTCCGGCTCGATGTCGGACGGATCCAACGCCCTCCAGTGAATCATGTCGGGCATGAAACGCCTGGGTGGGTCGCGACAAGGAAGTGGGAGTGCGCTGTTTTACACGTCTTGGAATGCCAGAGAAGTGGCGTGCATCAAGAGGAGCCCATGCAGCAACTCGTCGCGACATACCATTGGTCACGACCATACGGAACGAAGCACCATCACCCACCCACCAAACACTCAATAGCATGCCGCGACAGCGATGCATACCCGATCATTACCAGAAAACTCACCACACGAATGATGCCAATAGGCTTGTCTCGAGAATCCAACGACGAATCGGGGGGGGGTCGCCCAACACGCTCTTTCCAAGGGCCCCTCGACAGCGCCCATGTACAAGCTCAGTCAGGTTATCGACGTCGACGCCGTGCACATCGTTCACAAATTGTCTCATTTCTGAGTATGCTGCTCGCGGGTACACCAGACCCTTGAGCACCGCGAAGTCCCGGACCTCGTGTGTGTCAACGATCGCCTCGATTCCGCAAGCTAGATATTTGTCCATGATGGAACCTTTGCTCGAGATATCGAACATTTGAGGTCAAAGGGTGGCCGACCGACGGAATGCGTAGACAAACGGGGAGAGAGAGAAGAGACCACAGTGGCGCCAACGTAGGGGTCGGTTAGAAAACCAATGCAGCACAACAAAGAGGCCAAATCATTCGACTGGAGTGTAACAAACATGGCATATCAAGAGGGGGAGCAGTGGAAATATGTACGTTCATTCACATGATATGCGCCACGGCGACAAATCTCTCGACCAGGGAACGTATCAATGACGTGCAGATATGCGAAGGTTGCAGCACTGAAAATGGTTGCGATGCGTAGGGTCACTTACCTTGATGTTGAATTTTCATGAAAGGTGCACGCAAAAGGTCATCGCACACCTAATGTTGGTACCCCCGGGGAGGGCCAAAATATTGTATTGTTTAGATAATTCCCTTGGGGCTGAGAGCCCACTTCACACAAGTTGCGTATGGGGGACACATCGTGTGCTGAAATAATAGTGCGACGCTTCACGCATACGTTGAGCGGTTTAGGTGCTCTCTTAATGTACAAAAATCGTTTTGTGTGGTCACGATTTGAGGCTTCGCAAGAGAGGAAGGATCCCTGCTCGTGCGTTGGGTAACCCGACGAAAACCCGGTTCGCCCCACGTGTTTCCTACGCCTCATGGACTCACGAAAGTATCCGAAATATGAAGTATGTCCACGTGTGCTACGTGTGCAAGACGACCGTCATTACGCAAGCTTCAGCTGACCGATAAAGGGAAACCTACCAAGCTGTCCGGCATTTCGTCACTGTGTACCGCGCAGGCGTTCTGCTTTGTATGAAAAACGGGTGGGTCTAGCGGGGGGGCGGCGAGGTGAATCAGTTGTGATTTTCTTTAGGTCGTAGCTTCGCTCCTGCATGCGATAGCAGTCTAGATTTGCAACATAGCTTCGCTTACCGCCTGCCGGACTGTCCACGTCGCCCCCCAGAGACAGGCGCTTGTATGGAATCACCGGCTTGCCGAAGTAAAACAAGTTCTCGTACGTCACATCCGACATCAAAATGTCTCCGACTTCGAGCTGCATCACGAACTGCCCTGACGAGTGATCGTCCGCCTGCAGTCCGGACCAGCGAGACCGGCTGCCGATCAATGAATGTGCCGACCCATCCACTTCTTGCATGACTTCCACGGCGAATGGTACTTCATCAATGTAAGCGTTGAGGACGTCTTCAAGGCCCGACCTCTCGATCGGGGGCTCGGTGAAAACCACCACAACTTCGAACGCCTCGGGGAACCTTACAGCCACGCTTGAGATAGAGGCGTCCAGCAGCGTTGGGTTCGCGCTTCGGCCTAAATAAAAGACCACGCTGACTCTCAGGTTGAGGGTTGAGATGGAGGGCATATCCTTGCCCGTCGGGTACCCGAACTCAATGCCGGTCTTCGGCAGGAGAAGCGCGGGGTCCAGGTGGATGCTGCCCCACGCGCATGAAGTTCCGCTAACGAAGTGGCTGAGTTGCTCCTCTAGGGCGGCTGCGACGTCGTACCCCTTCACCGCCATCGAGATGTCGATGACGCAGCTGAATCGCGGCTTCACGAGAGGAATATCCCAAATCGATGCCTTCTGAAACATGTGGTGCGTGACCCACTGCCTTGGATTAATGAACCGGAGGCCCGCCGCATTGCGGGAGTATGCGAAGGAAGCCAAAACCTAGGCGTTCCAGAAAGAACAGACACAGGGTACCATATATAGACTGTTATTGACTTACAGCAACACACCCTTGACACTTTGATTGCTAGTCAGCCACACGCCATGACTTAGTGATAAGCACCAGAAACATTGCCTCGCATTTCTACCTTGTGTTCGCCCTGGAACGGAGACACGGCCCATGGACAAACAATGGTTAGACGAGAACTGTTGCGATAATCACACATTCGTCGAAAGAAAACCTGATCACACTCTCTTGCTCACCTCAGGAACATAAAGACCTGGAACATTACCGAGAGCATGAACGGCCTGTAAGTCCCCGTTCGTTGACACCCTGCCCTTCACCGCCGTAGAGTCTGAGAGCAGAAAGTTCCGTAACTCCCGGTTGACGTCCACCGGCAGGATGATGTCGGTGCCGAACGAGAACGATGGACCTTTGAAGCCTAGAACTAACATGGCGGCAAGCGCTTTGTTTTTCCTCGACTGTCCGACCCTGTCCAACTACACGCGTTGATTCGTTACCCATTCGATCGAATGGTGTGGGCGCGAGAAACGACGGGGTGTGTGACAAGGGCTCTCGTGTACCGGTGTTTGCGCACGATCGCAATCTGGATTTCCGAAATATCGCCTGCATCGCCTCCATGAGTGACTGATGTCGAAACACAGAACGCCAATGCCAGTGTAGAGACAAGTAAATATGTAATGCAGAACCACACCAATCAGCTTGGACGTTATGAACAGAGCCTACATGTTGTAAGGTTGTCTGAGAAAGTCCGGTTCCATAGAACACTCCGCACTGAGCGGGCTGTACCGTGCGGCTGTGCGGTTGTGCAAACATTCGACGATGATCTACGACGCTCCAATACTCTGTTGGCGTTGAATGTCTAGGAAAAAGGGACAGCTTAAAAGAGATCCTACGTGGTGTGGACCACGCGGCTAAGGCGCATCAGTCCGCAAACCACCCCCCTCCGTCCAAGGTAAGAATGTTGTGGAACGGCCCGTCGGCATGCTTCCTGTGGCCGAAAAGTGAGTTGTGTGTTGAGCTTTTGCATAGGCACCGATGGACGTGTGTACTCAATGTTCCCTGTTCCGGCCATGCGTGAAAAATGGTGGGCCATGAATGACACAGGATGTGCCAACATGGTCAATATGTTCAACTTTGAAAATAAATTACATTGCTGGACGATTGGAGCTTCCCCGAGTTACAAGTTTGAGCATTTTCATCGACTCAAAGAACAGCATATGTCGAACCTTTTTATTGAATGAAGTGACCTGGATAGTTGCAAATCATGGCGGCTTTGAAGCCCGTTGCACGCATCGAGCAACGTTTCCCATAGGTAATAATTTCGGCACCAAGGAACTGTAGGCTCCCAGCATTCAGTAGCCGCTGCTAACCCCGTCCATTCCTACCACTATAACACAATCTCTCGATGATGGGACAGCTCCGATATAGTAATGGAACAGACGCCAAGAGTACACCTTCGCCGATCGGCGTTTCGAGATACACCCAAGCACCTAGCTTTGACCGTGGTCAACTGCAAGACGATCGAATAAGGGCCGGTCGAATTAGGATGGTGTCGAAACTCCATGCCCTGGCGTACCTCAGAATATGCCACTAGCAGGTCCCCCGCGGGCGAGTGCGTGTCCCTAGAGGTGAAGGTTCGCCACAAAAGCTCGCCTGCTTTCATATACAAGATTAACTTCGTGCCTTCCCCGCAATGTCGATCCGCCAAAAGCGGCGCCCGGCTAGTGGACCGTATTGCCACCGACACTCGAACTTCTGGAACAGTCCCGAAGACCCTGACAGATTGGGTACAAACGTGCACATGTGCGGGAGTGATCATATGTGGACGTGACATTGGTAAGAGCAAGCAACGGGTTGCTGCGTGGGTAAAGAGCATGGAAAGAAATACCAGCGCGTGAACACTCAAGAGTCACAGAGGACTTTCACGTTCTGAAGAAGCTGTACAACGTTGACAGGTACACATCACACAGACCGATCTCGGCGACAAATCCAAACAACAATGAGACGGTCTATCGGATGGCGCACAACGGTGGAACGGCGCTCCCCTTACACAAAACGAAGGGCTGCGAGATGTAAGCTGTCAAACGTTTCCCAGCAACGGAAAGGCGTGAAACCTGATGCTGCTCTTCATTTATATGTCTACTGTCCCTATTTCTCCTTCACGGGAAGCTCATATGTACCTCTTGAAGAGCGAGACGTCGTTGGCATCAGTCGCGATAGCAACCCGCATCCCAGGCATGAACTGGCCGATGCTCTTGACCGATACTTGCGTTTCCTTGAGGAAGAATGTGTTACTTGTCAGGAAGGCACATATTTGGCCGCGCTTGATTCCCGTCACGAATGGTTCGTTGGCTGGATTGGATGAAGTGGCTTCATCGGTCAAAGTCGCGCTGCCCGTGTTGAAGGAATGTGGTAGAGGAGCCCTGAGGGATACCACAGGGACATTTCACACATGATGGACACAGGAAAGAATGGACAGAACAGCGGAAACAATGGACCGTGTGGGAAGCTCCCCGAAAGGTGCAGAAGGCGGTGGAGCGATAGTGATGGGCGTGGAGCAAGGTGCAATTTGCTTCTTTTGGTTACTCTATGCTACAGCAACCCTCACACGCACAACCGGCGCTATCTTTCACTCACGGCATGCTTGTTTGGGGAGCTTTTTCTTGGGCATCAGCATCGGCTTCCTCGTCAAGTTTGACCATCGCCCTAACTTTTTCGGCTTCCACTGGTGACTCCCAGTCCTCATCCTCTGTTGGTGGCTCGAAGGTGTTACACCTGTAGATTTGAAAAGTTGGTTGTAGCAAAAATATGTTTGCTCTTTCCGCTCTATTCCAAATGTTGATGAGGGAATGCATGTCCCCAAGGGAAGCTGGCTTTGGATGGATTACCCGAAGGAATGGCCTTGTCATGAGCATGTGTCAATTGCAATGCCCGTGCCTTCGAGAGTTGCCTCACATTACGACGGATCCTCCTCTTTGTCTTGCGACCACGTTGGCTGCCATCGCCTGTAGGCGGTCGTTGTAGCAATAACGGCAATTTTTGCCATACCCTCTCCAATTGCAGTTGTAGTCCCCGTGCCGCCCGGTTCCGCAACTTCGATCGCACACCTTGGGCAGCGAGGTGTCGATGACAGGCGCCAGGGGTGAAAGAGGCTCCGGTGTTCAGTGAAAGCCGGCGTGCCCGATACCGATCCGACGCAGCCACAAAGCAGACGTAGCGCATGCATGCCAAACGGGGCGATCATGGTACATGCAAGAGGACCACATTTTGAGTGTTTACGGTGACCCGCCCCAAGCTTCGCTGCCACACTTTGGAAGGAGACCAAACCGGCCGCACCCCAAGCATATGACGTAGACCTGCTGGTACATGTTAAGACTCGATCGTAATACTCACCGCGTCGTCCATCTCGTGGCATTGATGACTACATCCAGAGGCAGCCGGCGGGGGCATCAGGGTGTCGCACATAATTACGTGCCGCTGCTTTTCAAGAATGGGCTGCACTTTGTTCATGTCGCGATCCTGCTTCGGTTCCATGATGTTAACTCCCCCTTGCTGCCGTTGGTGTCCCACGGCGCCCCTCTCCCGGTTGTCCCTGTTCCCCCCTACCCCCCCCTCCACATGTTGCTCGCCCACCTCCTGTTGTGGCCAACCCTCACCCCCTCGTCCGTAAGTCCACGCCGCCTCATCACTTCTCCAGCTCTTTTCAAATGCAACATTTCCTGTTCTCGTGTCACCTTCCCTCTCCAAAACGAGCCTCTCCTGGAGGGCTAGGGTATCCTCTGCCGCTTCTGCCTCCCCCAAGTCGGTAAAGCAAGTCCGACAGTGCGCACCATAAGTGGCGACGTCCCCTGCCCCGCACAAGTGGCCGCCGAAACGTGCCCCGTCCCTGCCGCCAGCGTAGCACGAACGGTCGCACACTGTGGCAGTCCCGGAGGGCGCCATCGTCGCATGTGCGTTGGGGAACCGGAAGCCGCAGGAAACGGTGCACCTCTCTGCCAGCTCATTGCTGCCAACCATGGAAACACCCCCGTCGGTGGGGGTGCCGTGGATAAACAGTGTGCCGCCTGCCACAGCGTCCAACAACTCCCGGATATCTACGTCGTGAACGCCCACGTTGGCGATCTGCGACGTATGCGCGGGCGAACACGGTGGGGTAGCAAGGAGGAAGGTTAATACGTGAAACGATTCGTTCGCCAAAGAGAAGGAATTGCCCTCTCACTTCGTCTTAGCACCAATTCGGCAACATGTGCAAGTTCCAAGGCCGCACATGCTGACAGCAGAACCTGAAGCTGCTGCCTCTTGCCCGGACGCATGTCCCTCCTAGAAGATATCGTATGCAACACTAAATCGTGTGGGATCAAGTCAGTAACACCACAGGTACACGCATACGTTCTGGCGAACCCACAGAAGATAAGTCTGAAAATCAATTCTCTCGATGAATAAAGCGGCCTGCAAGATGCATGGCTCTTCTCACCAAGTTAGTCGTCACGAACTTTCTCGAAAAACGCTGCCATAAAGGCCAGCTGTAAGGAAAGTCTGAGATAGTGGCCCACAAAGCCTCGTCGTACGGCAGGGTGTACTCCCAGCGGGTGACCGTGAAGTTAACGTAATCCACGAAGGTCTGGTCAGTGTTGTTGTAGATGGCGTTCCCGTTGATGTGACCGACCGTGGTCCGGTTCTCTGAATGTACCACGATTTCGTGGGAACTGCCACTGACCAAAGCGCTGCCCTTGACCCAAAAAGGCTCTACTCCGCCGAAAGCTGCCGTGTAGAGCTCTTCGAAGCTGAATACAAATGGTATCAGCACGTAGCAGCCCGGAGCGATGGCCACTTGTTGTTAGAGTTTGTCGCATGTCGAGTTGTGAAAGGCCAAGCTGCCTGCTTCGACGATGGTGCTCGAAGTTGAACAGAAAATGTCCTGGAAAAACGTGCTTACTGGAGTCGATCTCGTGAAGGCTTTGGGTTAGGGTCAGGGTTAGGGTTTTAGAGTGACCATCCACCTGGTGAAGGGGCCAGAACAAGGGAAACCAGAACGGGACACACAGCAGTGTGCCGCGGGCGGTACGCTGTGGGCCTGAAAATGTGTCAATATGGCGTGGCAACGGAGTGAGTCCTGTTAAAATTGCACGCGTTCATTTTGTATGATGCTTGCTTGCGCACAGTTGCCATCCAAAGCATCAGGGGCGGTCCACTGTCGCACACTCGCTGGCCAAACAGTTGCTCGGTGATGATGCTGGTGAATTGTGTGTCTGGCGTGCATGCAACGACACTAGTTCACCGCCACCCCTTCCCACACTAATACATTTACAAAACGCCTTTCTTCATGAAGCCTTGTGTAACATAGTTTGGTCAGCCGCTCAATAGGTAAGACTAATCACTTGAAAGCATGCCCGATAGGACTGGTGTTGACGAACGCCTGTGCTGCCGGGTGTCGTGATATATGCGGCCTGTGTGTTGAGTCATGTCGGCGTGTGAGCAAAAGGATATTGGAACGGCCCAACCGAACATTTCAGATCAGGCATAGGCCAGCAACAAAGCAAGCTCTAATCAAGCTCGAACACCAGTCCAAATCATAATCTTGTTCTTGTTTGACGGCGCTTGCTTCGGACAGAGTTGAGCTGAGGACGATATCATGGTGAAACAAGTATACGTCGCACTGTCTATGCTAGACGAAATGGACTCCAAGCCAAACTACCAAGCCATACTTTCAGCATGCAACGAGCCCACTGCACCGCACACAGAACAGATGTATGAATACGGCAGGGTTCATACGGAACCCCACGCACCTCCTATCGTGTGCCACGATCACGTTCCATTCCATCACCGCCAAGGCGTCATAGTCAGCAAATTGGCAACGGATGGTGGAATCCAGGTAGAGCTTGTAGAACTGGATTGACGCCATCTTAGGCCGTTCATTGTCCTGACCGCCCCAACGCAATACAGACGTCACAGAGACAATAATCGAGTGGATCAGGTAAGGAAAAAACAGCTGTAGCTTAGGCGCCATAGCGGCATCACACATGTGCCTATCGGCATGCAAGTGGACGAACGCAGTGTCAGCTCCTGAAGTCATGGGAAGGCACTCCACTTGCGGCGTTTGGAGGCATGGGTGCATGTGGACGAATGAACGATATTTGTTTTCGAATGTATAGAGAAGGGGAAAGAGTGCGCTACGTACCACATTCGTAAGCCAACTAAATATTAATACTTTGGAACGTGTCAAACGCATTTTCAGAAAGCCTCCGTGAGGTGTGGACGGAACGATCGGACGCTCTCGTCGGCGCTAGAAAGCAGGTGGCGCTTTCGAGACGGCGCTTGCTGCAGTCCATTGCAATGCGGCAGCTACGCTTGGGACTACAGGGGCCAAGCCGATAGGTGTGAAGACGTCACGGAGAGTATCGGATCAACAACAGCACCTCCGACCTAGTGCCGCGGTTGAGTTATTTACATTAAATGAGGGGTACGACACCGTCATCCCTAGCCTACAGCATTGCATATAGGCAACTATGCCATTGATCACCCCTGCTGCTCGGGTTTCGCCTCTTTTGGTGCGCTATAGAACGACAGCAAGTTGTGCGGGATACATCGTCAAACCTTCGGCGAGTGAGCACTTCTGGGCGGCAAAGTCAGCATCTCAAACGCAGCACGCCTTCCTCACGCGCACGTTCATTTTCATACTTCTGACGCCAGAGCGGCACCTTGTACCCGTCCTGCAGCTGTGGGGTGAAACCTTGTGCGATTGCTGTATGTACCCATCATTCAAAACTCGTGGGGTGGGTGTGGCACGTGCTTGAGGGGGAAACTCATCTTGGCTGTCTAAATGAGGTGGCCAACGCGTAGTTTATCACAACTTGGCTGTTCCTACGTCTAGATCAGTACAGCACACGGGAGCAGCGGAGGTAGAGCATTACTCGTAACCCATGGGGCAGTCACCCACCTTGTCACTAGCATGTGCAAGCACCAGCCGTGTACGAGCAAAACATCGCCCCCCGGTCTGCTCGATCGTCGCCAGCATCGCAGAGACGTGTTCGTCGTCCCCTCCGGCATAGTATGCAACCAGATCGGTGTTGACTAGCGTGGAGCTGTGGCATCGAGTGGGCCATGCAGCCAGGGAAGCTTGGGCCTTTCGGACGTCGGCCGCCTGTATCGGGACAACGACTGCAAGCCTCCTGGAGCTGTTCGCCATTGCCTGACGCTCCGCCACCTCCCTCTCGCCCTCGTCCTCCCCGGGCCTCTCGTTGCCGTCATTCGGGAGAGAATCCTGTACGAGGCGCAGTGAGACTGGTGCTGCTGCAGCCTCGGGTGGTGGCTGCGTCGTTGGCCAACCGTGTGTCGGACCACCACTGCCGCCTCCGAGAAGTGCGACGTACTCGACGAGAAGCATTGACCCAATAACCAACACCGCTGCGGTGAACCATGCCGAGAGTCTCAACCTCGACGACATGAAGCTTGCTGGTGTATCAGGATTCGCTGTGATATGCTCACCGTTCAAAACCTCGGCCTGCTGACGTGACGGGAAGCGGATGACAGGAGGGAACCGTTGGAACCTACCGTGGACTGCAGAGTTTGTCTGCATTATGATCTCGTCGCTCGCTATTCCTCTCTCTCACGGGGGTCGCGATTTTTCTCTCTCATAGAATACTTGTATTCCAGTAGGTGGTTGAGGGGCGTGCGGGTCGTAGACAGCCATCATGGTGGCAGATCACTTCGACGAAGTACCATCTTGCAGCTGGTCCATTTCTTCTGTTGTACAGTCTGACAAGCTTCAATAACATCTTCAATGGAAGCGGTGGAACTCGAGTACATGTACGGCTATGGCTCTGTTAGTAATCACAAGTTCCATCAAAAGGGTGTCCATGGAAGTTGCCAGCGAGGTCCCGCCCCGACCACCTAGGTTTGTTGATTGTGTTCTGAGGAAGTTGGAACAGGAAACTACGGGTAGAAACTGGCTGAAAAGAGAGAGAGAGAGGAGGCAACAAGAAAATTCAGAAGTACCAATTGTACTTGTCGGCAAACATAGAAACGACAGCAAAAAACGACTCATCTTGATATGGCAAAACGTTTTGAGCCTGAGTCGAATTAAATGTCCAATGCTGTGAATAGGAGCAGGCGGACACAGCTGTGTATCTGCCAAATCGAGTTTCCTGTTCGAAGTTCCTTCATAATCCAACGGTACGAACGCTGGAAATTTTCCTCGCTCGCAGCACGTGCCCCATTCCCCCTGCGTACCTTACACTGCAAACCCCAGTTTTCGATTTTCGGAGATTTCAGAGACCTCTCGAGAAGGACAAGCGGCGAGACTGAAAAGTGTTCTCGGGGGCTAGGCACGCGTCAGCAACTTGCCCTGGTTGGCGACGGGCAGTACGGAATACACGGCGCAAGACCGCCGGAAACTTTACATAGCGCAAACCCCTCAGTTTCGACGGCGGTCTCCTACCGTGTGGTCACCGGTGATGATCGCGGGGCACTACCAAACTCGCGAAGAAAAAGAGATGGCTCGTTGCACCAATTTCACTCTGCGGCATCGTGCCTTCGCTTTTGGGGAGTATATTCCACAGCCTAGACAGCAGGAAGGACTGGTGGTCCGGATTTCGTCCGTAGCGGTGTGGGTGTGTTGTCATTCCATCTGTTCTTGCCGCAGTCTATGGTTCATGCAGCGGTCACCCCGGCGGTCTAGGGGGAAACCTCGTAAAATCTTGTAATGGTACCAGGTTATTAGGGGTTCCAATCTCTCTCAGGATGGAGAAGCAGCTACAACTCCAAATTATTTCTGTGGTGGACAACGAGTCGTTCAATTCGTGAGGGTTTGTCCGTGTATACGCATTGGGAGGGAATGGAATGCTGAACCCTTGTCTCGAAGGAAAGCAAACAGAAGAGGGGAAGTGAAACGAACGGGAAAAAAGACCGTCCATGTCCCTGCGGTACCGTGATCCTCCTGTGTGACCCCACTGTTGACTCGAAGGTGACGACTCGAGTCAGAATGGACAAAAAAAACACACACACACACACACCACATCCATCACCGGTGTCATACGGGAGCCCTTTTGTATTTGTCTTACTTTTGTTCACGACAAGGAACGTATAGGGTGTTTCCAGCTTGAGGGAGCTGCCCTGTTCGTGTTTCCATTGCCCAGTAGATATATACTATAGGGGGAACGATTGGCCCCCCGCCCCCCAATGGGGCAGGCGGCCAGACTCCCGTCGCAGGACGGGAGAATGTCTGCAAGGAGTCGAAGTACATGCGGAGATAATGCGGGGAAGATGAAACTGTCCAATCACGCGGTTTCAATTTCAGTGTCGACGAAATGTTGTCGTAGCGCAAGCGCACGGCACACATCGTACAGCACAAAGAAAACGGTGTGGGGAAACAAAGGACCGCGCCCCAACCAGCGCCCTTCAGCGCCCTTCAGCCCCATGCAATATAAACGAAAGTCAAGTGCCCGCATGCGAGCCACGCAGCCAATAGCTGCAGTCTGCGCAGTGCATGTTTGATATCACAGTATCTCCGGCATTTCGGACGCGGGTTATGTCCTTTTATCGCGAGACGGGTTGCAACAGCACGTCAATCCTTCGAAGAAATCGAAACCGAAGGCCGAAACCCCGTGGAATGTGTGTGTGTGTGTGTGTGTGTGTGTGTGTGTGTGTGTGTGTGTGTTGTCCTATTTATTATTGCGACAGTCCCCCCATTTTTCGTGGTGAGACGTGTACTACACTTTTCAGCGTATGTAGAGTACTACACTTTTTCAGTGTTTCGTACAACTACAATCATCCAGGGCCACGCAGGAGGGGGTAAGCACCAGGGCTTTTTTCTCCTTTTTATTTCTTTTCATGCCCCACCTCCCTCCTGCGGTGCGTGCTGAATTTTTTTTTTTCTTAATACTAGACACAACGAGTCCATCTCTTATCATAGAAAAGAGTCATCGACAGATTAACAATGGAATCATAGCGTCAGAGAAAACTAACTACCTGTATGTCTACGATTTCCCAGACAGCATATAGGGAAATCTCCCCTGCGGGTAACAGGCTCAACAAATCAGTTTGGTAGCTGTCTTGTGTGTCTAATATATGTTATGTTGGGAAGGTGCAGACGAGAGGTGTTGGGTACTGCTGTTAGTCGGGCGTTTTTTGTGTGGCACCCTGTTAGTTGTAGGACATACAGTCTCCATCAGTTTACGTACGTATTTTCAGTTTGGTATGCATATGTGCGGAGTATGTGCGGCTGATGTGCGGGCACCCGGGAGTGGTGTCACCGTATANGCCTATAGGGACAACTCCCCTGCGGGTGACAGGCTCAGAAAATCAGTTTGATAGCTGTCTTGTGTGTCTCATATATGTTATGTTGTGGAATTTCATGTCGTTAAATGTGCGAAGGGCACGGGAAAACATGTANATCATAGAAAAGAGTCAGAGACAGATTAACAATGGAATAATAGCGTCAGATAAAACTACCTGTACGTCTACGATTTCCTAGGNATAGAAAAGAGTCAGAGACAGATTAACAATGGAATTATAGCGTCAGAGAAAATTACCTGTATGTCTACGATTTCGTAGACAGCCTATAGGGACAACTTCCCTGCGGGTGACAGGCTCAGAAACTCAGTTTGGTAGCTGTCTTGTGTGTCTCATATTGGTTATGTTGTGTAGTTGCATGTCGTTAAATGTGCAAAGGGCACGGGAGAACATTTTCTCATCATTGCCTCCTGATGACGTGGTCGCCGATAGAGGCGTGTGGTTTGTGAGGTTTCATCGCCGACATGTGGGTGTGTGTTAAATGCAATGGGTATGTTCACCTCTCTCGTCCATGTGTAGGCAGGAGGTATGGCTATCTCTCCCATTTGTAGGCAGCGCGGACCAAAGTAAAGACAGAGTTGTTTATCAGTTCATGCATGCTACATCATTTGTGTTTGACAAGGGAGAAATGAGAGGTTGCGCGTGTGGGGTACTCCCTGTGTCGGTGTTGTTCCCAGATGCTGTCGCATCAAGTCGCAGCATGTGTCATGGACAGGTAGACGTGGAAGGACGGCGACAGGTGAACGGAAGCAGTAGTATGTTGTGCATGGTGGCATGTTGGGCTTGTACAGAGACGCAGTCCATCTTCGACCACACACAGAGGG
>CACKRE030001334.1:175453-191169 GCA_902602495.3 Ectocarpus sp. CCAP 1310/34 | reverse complement strand
TTGACTCGGCCAATTTCCGTGGTCACAGGCTAACGTACCTAGAAAAGGTATACCAAAATAAAATGGACCCCAAG
Organism: Ectocarpus sp. CCAP 1310/34; assembly: GCA_902602495.3. NCBI lineage: Eukaryota > Phaeophyceae > Ectocarpales > Ectocarpaceae > Ectocarpus > Ectocarpus sp. CCAP 1310/34. The sequence goes on along the minus strand of CACKRE030001334.1, from coordinate 191,095 downwards.
GGTCAGCAGAGCGATAAAATACAAGAAAACAAAATATAATCAGAAACAAATAAAATAAAATAAAATAAATAATTAGACTAGTGTATATTTGTTTTTTCAAATAGGTACAACAACTACTGCTGTAATAAACAGTACTTTGTAGTAAATAGATAAACTAACGTATGTCGGTTATTGCATACTGCTGTAGCCTTTCTGCACGTATACTTGTTTTTCCTAAATACTGCTGTAAAAAGCCCCCCTCGAACGACTATGATTTTCGCTCGAACAGGGAGCTTTTATGTGTTTAACGGGTAGTCTTTCTGTGTGCATATTTGTTTTTCCTAATATATGTATTTTTCTAAATTAAACCAGCAACTACTGTCAACATGACATATTGCGCCGTGTTCCCTGTGCAGGCCACATGTAAATGTACCTACGCAGATGTTTTTGTGCTAAGCACCAACTGGTATCACTGATATAAATCATCAGTGTATAGGCTTAAACAAACTCGAAATAAGTCAAGTACCCAGCTGGTTTTCCTCTACTCACTGTAAAGACTTCAACACATCCCCTTCGAGTGTAGTTATACCTCGAACGGGTAGTCTTTCTGTGTGTATATTTGTTTCTCCTAATAATGTACAGATCCTGCTCCTTCTTCACACTACCAAGCCAAGGTTCGATTTCTGAGCCTGGATTTACACGTAACGTGCCTGAGCGGGCAAAGCCCTGTTGTTCAGCGATGGTCTCAGCTGTCGCCTTGGCCGCTTGCGCCACGATGTGTGCGACGCTGCTGGGGTCGTTGAAGGAAGGTGTTTTACCCTGGCTGGAGGGTGATGGCTGGCTGCCGGTAGGTGGGACCGGGTTGCCGGCAGGTGGTGGGGCGTAGGTGACTTCACCCTCGTTTATCCTGTTGGCTTCGAGTTCGACTTGCACTTGTTGCTGGACGATCTCCTCCACTTTTTGCTGTAGCTCTTCCCCGCTAAGGGCGGAGAGGTCGATGCCCTCCATGGTGTATGTTGTTGTGGGAGTCTACCGATTGCGCGTGGCTGCACAACCCCCGGAAGGCTACGCCCGCGCGCAGATACCGTGATATCGCACTAGTGTGAAAGGTAAACTACGCGGGGTGCAGCAAGCACGTTCTGGACGTTACTTGGGGCACTGGGTAGTCGGCCGCGTATCCCCTGGGATCCTCAAGACCAGATACTGCTGCGAGTATATCTAACAAGAGAGTTCGTCGAGACGTCGTGAAGGCGGCGGGTGTACGTGGTTGTTGTTTTTTCCTTGCAGTCAGCTTCCTATGCGCCTTTCTCGTTTCTTTTTGTTTTTTTTCCCGCAACATCGCAGCGGGTGCGCCGGGCAGTCAGAAGGGAGTTTGTCACGACGTTAGCAAGGGTGCGGGGTGCATGCCTGCTTGATTTTTCTTTGCAGTGGCCTTCCTGCATGTTTTTGTCTCTTTTTTACTTGTGTTTTTTTTTCTTGCAACATAGTCTAGCAGCCGGTGCGGCAGGGGTCAGATAAATTGGCACGACGGAGTGAGGTTGCGCCTGGCTGGTTATGTGTGTTTTGGTTCTTGCTAAATCGAAGCCAAGTGCGCCAGGGAGACATGAGAGTTTGATCATCACGTAATTAATGATGGCAGGGGCCAGCAGTACATGGTTGCTCGTGTTTTTGCAGTGGGCTTTCTGTCGTATTTTTTTTATACACGCAAGTCTTTTTCTATCACCAACATCGAGGGAAGGCAGACAACTAGGACTGAGAGTTAGCTTCGTCCACTATTAATCCACAATCTCGATCCATTTCGTACTCTGTTGGCCCCGCAAAGAGCGGATGCCACACTCACAACGTGAAGTCGAAGAGTGCCTCAATAGTGCAGGTTTTTCACTATTGAGGAATATTCAAAGCCCCAATAGTGCAGAACCTGCACTATCGAGGGCACCCTTTTCAGTAGTGTAGGTGCCTGCTATAGTGCAGGTAAATTCTCACGACAGACCCCTGCACTATATAGGGCCCACTACTGTACCATGTCTTGATTTGATGCTTCTACCACCCGCGTCTGTTCAGAGGCACATGCCATCACATGCTCGACGGGCTCCCTTCGTACCATATGTTCCTGGGTTGGCGTAGTGAGCAGGGCATCATGTATTTGCGATTTGAATGGATCCAAGCAACGATGTATTGAGAGGTATCCTCGTCAATACGGCTTTGTTCCGGCCGGGTGAAATATGCCTTACTTAGACTAATGCTGAAGAGGTCATGATAGGAAGCGGCGCCGTGCAGGGCATTGTGTATTTGTGATTTGGATCGATCCAACTAACGATGAGTCAGGAGGTATCCTCGTCAACACGGCTTGTCCCGGCCGGGTGTAAGACGCTTTAATGCTGAAGAGGCCATGATAGGATGCGGCGCCGTGCAGTGGAGCTTCGGCAACGATACGGAGAACCCGCACGATGCATTCGTCAAGAAATATTCCGACCTCGGAGTTACCACTGCTGTTGCTGTCGCTGAGTTCTTCGTCGCTGATAGGACCAGCAACAGTAGAGCCGAGTATTAACATGCACGGCACAGCAGTCCGTGGCGCTGGAACCACAACCTGTGTTTCCACGTCAATGCACAGCACCTCGCTCTCTGGCTTCTACCCCACACCTCCCTGTTAGTTCGACCAATACCCACCAAACTAAGCCCTTTCTCAAAAAAAGCGAAGAACACAGGTTGGTCACCGTACGTGATGAATCCATTGCTAATCTATTCCCAAGCTCGGTTGCGTCAGTTGCAGACTGCGGGGCCCCTCGCCGGCCGCGTCACTCTCCGCTTTTTTCTCAAGTGGAACACATGTTGTTTTCCTTCGTTGGCGAACTAGGTGTGTCCGGCATTAGACTATGCAAGATAGAACAAGAAAAAGCGAGCTTGGGACTAGCACGCAGACGATATTCGTCGCCTTGCTTTTGAGACAATCCCGTACTCTCATCTGATCTGTGGTCTCCGGCTTCTATCCCACACCTCCATGTTGGTTCGACCAACACCCACCAAACTAATGTAGTCTTAAGCCCTCCGTCATCAAAATGCCAAAGATAACAGGTTGGTCATCTACATCATCATCGTTATGAAGCCATTGTCAATCTATCCAATAGGTTCATCTGTGGTCTCCGGCTTCTATCCCAAACCGCTATGCTACTTCGACCGACACCCACCAAACTAATGTAGTCTTAGGCCCTCCGTCATCAAAATGCCAAAGATAACAGGTTGGTCATCTACATCATCGTTATGAAGCCATTGTCAATCTATCCAATAGGTTCATCTGTGGTCTCCGGCTTCTATCCCAAACCGCTATGCTACTTCGACCGACACCCACCAAACTAATGTAGTCTTAGGCCCTCCGTCATCAAAATGCCAAAGATAACAGGTTGGTCATCTACATCATCGTTATGAAGCCATTGTCAATCTATCCAATAGGTTCATCTGTGGTCTCCGGCTTCTATCCCAAACCGCTATGCTACTTCGACCGACACCCACCAAACTAATGTAGTCTTAAGCCCTCCGTCATCAAAATGCCAAAGATAACAGGTTGGTCATCTACATCATCATCGTTATGAAGCCATTGTCAATCTATCCAATAGGTTCATCTGTGGTCTCCGGCTTCTATCCCAAACCGCTATGCTACTTCGACCGACACCCACCAAACTACTGTAAGCCGCTTATCATCAAAACACCAAAAATACAGGTTGTTGGTCGTAATACAACGTCATGAATCCATTGTCAATCAAAACTATATCCCATGCTCTCATCTGTGGTCTCCAGCTTCTATCCGACACCTCCGTGTGGTTGTTCGACCAACCAGGTTGGTCGTTTGTGACAACAGAATTGTAGTTGCTGTTTGTTGTGTAGTTGGCAGTGGTGGCGCAGTTTGGGTAGATACAACACAGAGTGATCATTAGATCCAAAACACAGGCGCCCAAGCTGTCTTCACCTGACGGTTACAGACTTGGAGACACGCCTTCACAATACTGCACAAAACCCATGCAGTAGAATAGAGTCAGTTCTTGCATACAAATCCCAACATGTCCTCTCAAGAACTACGTCATGACTAGCTCTGATACATAAGACACAAAATTCTTTCTCTCAGTGTCCTCTCGAAACAAATACCAGTGTCCTCTCGACAAATGCTATCAACATGAATGCATGCTCTCGAACAATTCAAATTGAATACTCATCACTAACTGCCAGAGTTTTCTGGGCAGCGAATTCCATGTACCGTCCAACCCTTTTAAGACATATGGTCTGATTTCGGTAAGGGGAGGTACTCACACTCCAAGCAAAATAAGGCGGTTCTGCAGGAACTTCACAGCTCCCGAACTTTTGGTCAATATGTCTGCCCTCTGCCTGTTGGTGTCGATGTAAGTTACATCTACCACGTTTTGGTCCTCTAGGTGCCGGACGTGGTGGAACTTCACGTCGATGTGCTTCGTGCGGGGCGTGATTTTGCTACCCTTTGCGAACGCTACGGCACCCGCGTTGTCCTCGTACAATACTGTTGCTTGCTTCTGCTTCATCTTCAACGACTCTAGCAAATTTCGAAAATGTATAACCATGAGGCACGCCTTGGACAGCGCGACGACTTCTGCCTCGAACGTGGAGATGGCCAGCACCGTTTGATTCTTGGCTATCCAGATCACTGGGCCACCTGCGAGATAGAGAACGACACCGGTTGTGGAGTAGCCCTTGTCTTGGTCACCGGCAAAGTCAGAATCCGCGTACGCCGTTAGCTTGTCTCCGCCGTCGGCGTCTTCGGTGTATGTGATCCCGATAGTGGTTGTCCCTTTTAGATACCTGAGAACCCGCTTCAGCTTTGCCATCGCCTTGGGACCCGGTTTCGCCATGCTCTTCGTAAGCACCATCACCGAGTGGGTAATATCCGGCCTCGAACCCCTGCTGAGATACAGGAGACTGCCCGTGGCGGACCGGAAGTACACCGTGTCCTCTGGAGACAAAACCTTCTCCTCCACGGTGCTGATAGGCCCAGCCTCCGCAGGCGTCTTCGTAGAGTGCGCGTCGGCCATTCCGAACTTGTCAAGTACGGCCTTCGCGTACATCTCCTGCGACAGGAAGATCGTTCCGGCGTCGACGTTCCTCTCAAGTGCCATACCGAGCAGGAACTGTGCATCTCCCAGGAACACTGTGTCGAACCGCTCCTTCAGCTGCTCGACGACCCGCATCACCTGCGCTTCGTCGCTTCCCGACAAAAGAATGTCGTCGACGTACACGAGAAGGAGGACCCCTCCCGCGTTAAGGATGTAGAGACAGGGGTCCGCCGTACTCTGAACGAACCCGATCTCCAGCAGGAAGTCGTGGAAGGTGCCGTTCCAGCCCTTCGGAGAGAGGCGCAGCCCGTAGAGCCACGCCTTGAGTCGCCACACTTTTCCCTGTTGTTCCGGAGAGCACTCGAACCCTTTCGGAGGGATGACGTAGATCGGTTTCGCATTTGCAGGAACCCGCGCGTGGAGGAATGCCGTCTTGATATCGGCTTGCTTCAGGCCAAAACCATTCTTGGCTGCGATAGCAATCAGCAGGTGGACGGATTCCATGGACGCCACAGGCGCCGCTTTATCCTCGCCCGTGTCTGCTTGGTGAAAGCCTTGGACCACAACGCGGCTCTTCAGTCGAGCAAGCTCGCCATTCTTGTACTTCCGCTTATAAAGGTACCTTGACGGGATCGGCTGGTCCTGGGCACTCGTCGGCGGCTCGACCCAGTCGTACACATCAAGGTCGACAAGCGACTGGTTTTCGTTCCGCATGGACTCTTGCCAGTCTAGAGCATCCTGCCCACGGATCGCTTCGTCGTAGCTCGAAGGGTCGGGAGCCCTGTAGCCCACTTCGCCAGGGTTGCCAGTCCCGTTGTTGCCAAGCGAGCTTCCGGTGAGCAGGGAGCGTTCCACTTGCTCGAAGGCCTCCTCCTCCGTGGCAAAGGTAAACAGGTTCAGACGTTCAGTCGGCTTGGGGTTCCTGGTGCTGCGACGGGGGCCCGGCTCTTGCGCCTGAGGCGTGGGCTCCGGCTCGTTATCCTTCTGCTCGTCTTGTGGCTCCACCACACTGTCGACGTCGTCATCAGACTCTTCCGGACCGGGATGGTAAATCATTGGAGTCTCTGGCAGCGGATCATGCCCTGCCTTGGGGGGAACCACGTCGCGCGGGGCTTTCTCGCGAATAGAAACTTCGGCGGAGTTGGTGATCTTAAACTTGTCACGAGGGGACCATAGCCTCCACGACCGGCTTTTAGGGTTGACACCGACCAGAAACATCTTCTCAGCCCTGGCAGCCAGTTTGTTGGGCCTGTCCCCCGCTTCCACGTGCTTAAAGCATACCGAACCGAATTCGCGGATGTGGTGCAAGCTGCCAAGCGGTTTGTTCTCCCATACCTCAAGTGGTGCCTTGCCGCCCAAGACGTCCGTAGGCGTGCGATTCAGTATATAGATCGCGTATTGGAACGCTTCGGCCCACAGACTCTCCGGTAGATGAGGTGCCCCAAGAAGAAGGCGCCGCGTTATGGCTGCGACCGTGCCAAAGCCACGCTCGGCGACGGCGTTGCCTTGAGGCATGTACGGGGCGTTGGTCTCGATTTTGATTCCAAGTGATGCTGCCAGCGCCGCGAACCTTCCCTTGAACTCGCCCCCTCCGTCGCAGTGTAGCGTGGTGATACACAGTCCTTCCGGGTCGGCTTCCTCCTTGACAACAGTTTCCAGCGCCTCAGCAGCTGCATCTTTGCTCTTGATGGGAAAACCAAACCTCATGCGGGTATTGTCACACGTGAACATCACCGCACCCTTGTGTCCACCGAGAGATTTTACGGAGTGCGACCAGGTGTCTACGTGCAAGAGCGCAAGACGAGTGCCGGCGCGAGGTCGGTTAGCCGGTGGGTGACTAGACTTCTTGCTGTTGCCGACAGCACATACCTCGCAGTCGCCAGACTCGATGTTTTGGTCAAATTTAACCCCAGAATGCTCCTTCCTCGCCAGCTGCTGGAGGGCGCGCGGATTACAGTGGCCCATCCTCCGGTGCCACATGTGTGCATTCACCTTCGTCTTGAGCAGCATCGCGGTCCCGTCCATCCTCATGTCGTCGAGGACAATGTTCACGCTGTACATCCGCGAAATCTCCGTGGAGATGGGGAAGGCCTGATCGCTGCTACGGAGTGCTGGAGGAGTAGACAGAAGATCGCACATCACCCCCCTTTCCTTCAGGGCTCCGACCGAGAGGATGTTCGCTCCTAGGTTGTCAACCAGTAGTACTTGTAGCTCCACCGGGACGAGTTGGTTCCGGTCGTTTGAGATGCCGAAACGCAGGATACCTTTCTGAGCCGCGCTCGACGTTCCACACGAACCTTTGATCCTCACGTTGCAGTCCGACTTCTCGGTCACGTGGCGAGATGCGTAGGAATCCGCGCTAACCATGTGGCTAGACGCTGCTGTGTCTACGAACATAATGGTGCTCCTGGCGGACTCGTCCTTAACCTGGTACACACTGGTGTAGGCAACTATATCTGTTGCATCAGCAAGCGGGTTCTGCACCTGAACGTCACTAGCAGCATCAGCAGCACGCTCCTCGGGCAGCGGCACAGCAGGGGTATCCAGCACTTGCTCATCGTCGGCAGCGCGCTCCTCTGGCAGCGCCGCGGCAGGCGCCTCCGCCACCTGCTTCTCAGCAGCAGCGCGCTCATCGGGCAGCGCCACAGCAGGCGCATCCAGCACCTGCGCATCATCAGCAGCGCACTCCTCTGGCAGCGCCGCAACAGGCGCCTCCGGCACCTCCTCCTCAGCAGCAGCGCGCTCCTCCGGCAGCGCCGCGGCAGGCATTTCCAGTGCCTGCGGATCGTAGATGACAAGACCTTCCTGCACGCCCACGGCGGCGCGCTTCTCCGGCAGCGCCGCGGCAGGCATCTCCAGTGCCTGCGGTTCTCCAAACGAGATGGAAAAGTCCTCCGGCTCACCGCTGGATTCCTCGACTCGGGTGAACCATGCCTGCGTGGACGGTTCCGGCGCGGCGGCATTCGCCTGTTGGGCGTTATCCTCTCGCACGTTCTCCAGGCGAAGGGGGCAGCCGTCCCATCCGTGCTCTGTAGAGTTGTGGCAGTACTTGCAGCGTCCCTGACGGTCTCGGCCCTTTTGGTGACTTTTGTTTCCGCCTTTATTGGACTTGTTGCCGCGGCCTCGCCCGCGCACATCTTGCGCGCCTCCAGGGCTATCGCCTCTGGAATTTCCGGCGGAGGAGCCGCTGCTGCCGTTGTCTCCGGTCGGTTGGCTGCCATTGCCTTGGCGGTTGCGTCCGCCGCGTCCGCCACGTCCGCCTTGCTTACGGAAACTACGTGCACCCCCGTGCACGACCGTGTTGTGGGCACGGCCGTGGGCAGAAACCTTCCCCCTGATCTGCAGTGTATGGTACGCGGTCGCTCGGTGCGCGACATTTTCGAAGTCAAGATCCAACTCCGAGCCATCGGCTTGTCCGCACACCAGCGCGGCCTTAAGTTGGGCGTAGTGCTGGTCAGGAAGCGCGTTCAACAAGATATGCGTCTGGCGGGCTGGTACGACCTTGTCTCCAAGTGACTCGAGTTCGGAACTGATACGACGCAAGTCTTGGATTGCACGCGCCGGGTCGTAATCGTCCTCGGCAGTGACCGCAAGTGATCCTAACTCTCGCTGCAGTTCATGCATCCGATAGGTGCCCTTCTGGCGGTACTTCGCTTCTAGGGCAACGTATGCCGCACGTCCGTCCCCATGCTCACCAACGCGAGCGGGGCCGAAGGCTCGAACGACTTGGGAAGCAGTGCTCGAGAATCCATCGGCGCAGTCGGACGTAGCAAAGTTTAACCGTGTGTACAGTTTGCCGTTCTTACGTTTGAATTCCAGCGTCGTCCTGTCGAACGCAGCACGATCCGAATCCGCGCTGCTGGCCGCCGATGCCGGGGCGGTCTCCGTCCCAGCCATGATGTCGCCTAATCCTTGCTCATCCATGATGGAGTAGAACAGGCCACTCCAGCCGTGGAAATCTTCCGGCTTCCCGCTAAACGGGACGTATCCTTGTTTCAGGTAGTTCGTGGCGGACGCCATGCTGCTGCTGGGGTGTGACTCGATGTGAATTACCTACCAAACGCTAGGCTCATGACCTGACAACAGAATTGTAGTTGCTGTTTGTTGTGTAGTTGGCAGTGGTGGCGCAGTTTGGGTAGATACAACACAGAGTGATCATTAGATCCAAAACACAGGCGCCCAAGCTGTCTTCACCTGACGGTTACAGACTTGGAGACACGCCTTCACAATACTGCACAAAACCCATGCAGTAGAATAGAGTCAGTTCTTTCATACAAATCCCAACAGTTTGACAATGCTCAATTCATTGCTACAATAGACTATTAATCTACTTTTAATTTTAGGCACAAATCCGTGAAGAACATCAATGTGTGGTTTCGCCAGAAAACGAAATTTGCTGAACAAAACCCCCTGTTGAAGCAGGCCCCATTGATTGCCGCTGCCGTCCGCGACCACTGCTTATGTTCCCCTGGATTTCGGTGTGTTTGTGTACGGAACTTAGACTAATGCTGATTGAGAGGCACACCGAAGGCTTACCTCCCTGAGGCCTCTCCTTTCTTATCCTTGCGAGGCATGCATGTGCCGTCGACTTCAATTCAAGAAGCAAGGAAACCCGAGCATCGGCGACACCACCCCACTGCGAAGAGCGTCCGGCCGCAGGCAGGAAGACGCTGCACACACACGTTTGTTCGCGGTTTCGTTTCTAGACTAGACCACGAACAACCGGTGTTCTACGACGGCATTCATGATGGGGGACACAGGCACGATAATACATGTTGCGTTCGGGAGGCACAAACAAAAGCGTCCAAACGCGCCCTTAGATCATTGCCTTGAAGTTAGAGCGACGAACGTCTAAGGCTCTCCTCATCAATTCCGTCTCTGTCCCCCGGAACGCGATCATCATCACCAACACCGCTATTGCTATTGCTGCTGCTGCCACTGTTGCTGCTGCTGCTGCTGCTGCTGCTGCTGCTGCTGTCGTCTCCTTGCTGCTGCTGCTGCTGCTGCTGCTGCAGCAGCAGCAGCAGCGGGACGATGCCGTTTCGAAGTACGCCGTCGGTAATGACCGCGGTCAGCCCCCACACGCGTTGAGGCCCGGCGGTGAAAACTGGGAACTGCCCTTGCTCGTACAGCTCATCCATCGTGCGTAGCGACGGGTCTAGGAGCTCGCTCAGGGACAGGGTAAACACGCTCTTCACCTGTGAAAAAAATCATTCACCAACGACAGTCGTTGCATGATGTTTGTTGCTGTTGGCACGTAAAAGCTGTTGAGTGTGCACACGGTAACAATCAATCAATGCTGGTGCGATGAATTTGTTATTGAAGAGTCCGTCCAAGCACAAGGTAACAGGTTACGGCTACTTGTGCTAGCCACGTCTCGAAAGCGCGCGGTTTGGGCAGGGCAAGGGAGCATCCATGACGGTTGAAGGTGTTTTCGCGAAGGGTACTAGTCTATGTGTTGACGCCTTGGTCCGCCGACGACACTATTCGTTTTCGGTAGCTCGGTCAGGGCGTTCGCAATTTTCTTGATGGGGTTGAGGTACAGATGCGAAGCCAGCCGGCTGCTGCTGTTGCTGCTGCTGCCGCACAATACAATCAAGGCGTATGATGATAGGCACGTAATGTACCGTGCATGGCGACCGCAGCCCAAGAAGTGCGGTTTCTGCAATCGGCGGGACCGGTTGTCGCACATTTTACTCACGAAAGCACTACCCGCGATCCGTTTTCTATATCCCATCCTCAAGAGGAAAATTTCGCGTGCATATGTACATACCTCGTCCGGACTCAGCACCAAATTGGGCAGAAGGGGACCGACGTCTCGTCGCACGAACGCTACAACGGGGGTCACCCGCGTTCCCATTACTGGAGGAGGGATGAGCGATAGGCCGTAACAACACCATCATCAGTAGGTTTCTCCTCGCGCAAACGCAACCTTCAAACTCTTCGTGGAACAAGCTGATTGCTCGATTCGGCCGTTGGGTCAGACAGACGCTGGGTTGTCCGGACGAGGTAGATCGTAAGACAGTACAAGGAGTCGCCCTCCACAGCAGCGTCAAAAACATGCACGGCAAGGGCGGGGGGCGGAAGAGGCACGACCACTGGAAGAGACGGGGCGGAGGGATTACACTGGAGCTTCGTCGATGTCATGTCGACAACCCAAAACGAGCTCTCCGCCACAGCCGTGTAGGTAACGCCGGCTGCTGCCCGTCGCGTGGCGCACCAGCCGTCCGCACAGCGAACGAGTTGTGCGCTCGTTTTGACACATCATGCAACCATAGCGCCTAACCACGCCCGGTAGCTCCCCCACCATCGTCCGCCGTGTGTTGCAACCAATTCGTTCAACGAATCGCAATCTCTCCAAAAATACAAGAAGCGAATACGTGATGAATGCACTGCAGGAGACAAGCAGCGAGCTTGGAGAGAAAGAGGCGGAAGGGTACCCGGGAGTGATGGAAGGGTCCCGACAAGCACTTACGTGCTGGTAGCGTCTGGCAAGTGCCCAGAACGTCGATCCTTCCTAGGCTGTCCCCAATCTCTTCTCGCGTCTCCCGGAGCGCCGCCTCGACCGCATCTTCACCGGGCTCCAAATACCCCCCCGGAAAGGCAACCTGAGATCCATTCCCGTATGTGCGTCGAGCAAATCAATCGCGTTGGTTGGTCGTTGCCACCTCTCACCCTCACACCGGACCAACACAAATACTGCTATGGTACGCTTAGGCACCCCCGGCAGGGCCCAGCACGAAACTACGGCTACCCCATGTTTTGGTGTTGATGCTAGGTAGGGTACAACAGCACGTCACACATTCAAAAGACCTGCCAGAACAAGAAGGTGGCAGATTCTATCGCGAACAGAGACTAAAAGGATGTGCTGGGAGGCTCGAGTTTGGGCACGCAGAAGAAACACCTCGCAACAAGACACAGAATGCAGACTGGGAGCCAACAATGGGCGGTGCTTAGAGTTGGTGCCCTGTATACTCTTGGTAGTCGGTTGGTCATACCTCCCCCTTGTGGGTTGAGACTTTGCTGGATCGAACGGTGAATAGAAGGCTCGCGAACCCATCGCGATTGCATCTGTGGTGAACAAGAGGACGTACACAAGGCGGAGATTGCACAGGTTATCGCAGGTGCACCGGAGAGGGTGCGCGGGGGCGATAAACATAACGCCTCTCGAGGCACCCATGCATCCAACGTCCGGGCATGAACCATGGAGCTTTGCTTAGCAGCATACCACGGCGGCGTCGAATCGTGCGGGACAGAGATCATGCCGTCCTACGTGTGAAGCGATTAACGACAGTACAGTGGGGGCCCCTCAGTGGTGCCGGTACAGACCAGACCAGCATACCGGTAATATTCAGAGTACAGAATGTCTTGGCGATTCCGTCTGTTCGTCCGTTCCCGCCAAAAACACCAGCATTGCCACTGATGTGGTAGACCATCACTACAGTACACATGTACACCGGTCGCCCCGGTGGTCTAGTGGGTAGCCTCACAGCCTGCTAAGGGCCAGGCCATGGGTTCGAGTCCCGACAGAGTGAGTTTGTTCTCTCTTATTAAATGCTGGTCTCCGTTGCGAGCGACGCGCTGCAAAGCTCGATGGTGGTAAACTTGATCGACTTCATAAGTCGCGAGGGAAGGGATAGCTGTACCCTTCTCGCGATAAAAATATCTCAGGCAGGAACCGCAGGAGGCGGTCCAACCCCCCCCTCCTATGTGACCCCGGTTGGGTCGTCTAGCTGGTAGAAGTGGAGGACAGGGGCCAGAGGGGTAGACGACAGGGTCCAACGATGGGAGGAAGGGTTTGAACTCAAATTCACCGCAGGGAGGTGCGAATCTCCAACGCTTTATCCACAGGCGTTCCACTCAGGCAACGGTCACAGATATGGGGCGATGTTTACGATCACCGGACAGACTGTGATTCTCAGTAGAGAGACAGAATCTCGAGATGAGATGGGGACATAAGTGAAGAGTGAGAGGTGTGCGAGGGCACGCCCTCGCATCCCTCTCGGACGAAAGTCACGGTCAACGATCCGGGCAAGCCTCGTGGAAGGCGGCTTTAGGTCCCTCGTAACGTTGCACGCTTCCTCGTGACTCGGGGCGTTGGCGACCTCGAGATCGCCCCGAGAGACGATACCTCCGAGGAGAACGTGAGGAACGTTCTCCAAGGTCGTAGGATATGTGGTGAAAGACGTAGTGGGTTGGGTTCGTAGAGTTGTGCCCCACATCGCCCCCCAGTTTTGATGGTGTTAGAGCGCTCACTCCATCAAAACTACAGAGTAAAGGGGACACAGACTCTGCTAATTCAACCTGCCAAAGACAACATTTCGAAGGGTCTCCTCTAACTTCGAAAGTGTGTACCGAAAATATTATTACTGGAAATACCTTGGAAGTATGACCAGAAGACGAGCCAGGATCAAAATGACAGACGACAGAGGAGTAAAGATGAGGTGCATTGCCAAGCACAGCATAGCTGCGGCCTGCAGGACAAATGGCTAGCACGGGAGTATACGCATTGCGTAGGAGCGGTGTCGCGCGAAGGACATCGACGAACGTTCGTATTATTGTTTCTGATCCTGAGTGTGTCAAGCAACATTGACGCATCGTGGCCAGATAGAAATGATGCGTTCAGAGATACAGACGAACAACAGTTCATGGCTGACGGGCAAATGGCCACTTAATGGGCGACACCGCCTTGCAACTTGAGCGGAGAGTTGGACCAACTCAGCATCAGACAAGCCAGCAGGTGTCCCTGCTTTGACACGAAAGCTGCACACGAGACGGTACTGCTGCAGACACGAAATGACATCGACATCTGCGCCGCCTGTGAGACGCGGCACTTGTTTGACATCCTGTGATGTAATGACTACACGCTTAGACTAGACTTGGTTGACAAGACTTCGGCAAATGTCTGAGCAAGCGACGGGACGGAGGTTGCGGCCCGCTGCACAGCAGTGGCAGGTGATGACGAGGTGGAGCTACTCAGACTTACCAGCTTGTCCATAAGCGTCATGGTCTGTTCGGAGAGTTGGTCGATCTCTCCGGCCGCCAACCTCGCGCATTGTTAATTAATGTGGGATTGGAGCAAGCAAAAGGCGGTCTTTTCAAGGGTGTACGTACCGGTAAAGGAAAAGGCAGGCCGAAGTTTACGCACCCTGCGTGTGAAAAGAAATTAGGACACAGCGTAGACAAATGTTACACCACTAGACTAGTCAGCCTCTGTTCGGAGAGTTGGTCGATCTCTCCGGCCGCCAACCTCGCGCAGTGTTAATTAATGTGGGATTGGAGCAAGCAAAAGGTGGTCTCGTCAAGGGTGTACGTACCGGTAAAGGAAAAGGCAGACCGAAGTGTACGCACCCTGCGTGTGAAAAGAAATTAGGACTCAGCGTAGACAAATGTTACACCATTAGACTAGTCAGCCCGTTACGCACCCTGCGTGTGAAAAGAAATTAGGACGCAGCGTAGACAAATGTTACACCATTAGACTAGTCAGCCCACCGCTGACTAGTCTAATGGTGTAACATTTGTCTACGCTGAGTCCTAATTTCTTTTCACACGCAGGGTGCGTACACTTCGGCCTGCCTTTTCCTTTACCGGTACGTACACCCTTGACGAGACCACCTTTTGAGGACTGCCCGAACCGGATCCTCCGGAGCTGGAACCTCCAGAGTTGGGGGTGGCACTGCCTGACGCAGCCCGCAACGAGACAGCGTTATATTTTGGGCGATAGCGGTGCGGTTCGGGACGTGGGTGAATGACATGGCACTAGCGTGAGCGTTGGTGCGGCCAGTGTTTAGGCCAGTGAGGTTGGCAGCCTCAAGGCGACGGAGCTGAGACACAGCTTCAGACATGGTCTTGGGGTGAGGCTCTTGGCTGGCAAGAATCTTAATCCCCGGCACTACACCGTTGCGGGATAGGACGACAGACAAAGCAGCGTCCGGGGAACGCCCCGGGGTAACACGCTGGACACACGCTTCAAAACGAGCGCACTCGGAATGGTATCGTAGCGCAAAAGACGCGATAGTTTCGCTGGGATCCATTTTGAAATCAGCTAGACGAAGGGCAGACTCCTCTACAGAGTTAGAGGGCATAAGACAGTCGAGTAGAGCGGTTTTCAGCTCTGACCTGTTCTTCGGCGCAGGGTGTGAGCCCGGTGCGTCGATTACTTCAGTGGGCACGATGGGTGTGTGCCAATAAAGACCACCGTCCATAATGTGTTGGTACAACGCTAGCTCGGGTCCATCACAGATGAGAGACAGATGTTCGAATGCAACTTGATCGGAGAGTTGGACCAAGGCATCAGACAAGCCAGCAGGTGTCCCTGCTTTGACACGAAAGCTGCACACGAGACGGTACTGCTGCAGACACGAAATGGCATCGACATCTGCGCCGCCTGTGAGACGCGGCACTTGTTTGACATCCTGTGATGTAATGACTACACGCTTAGACTAGACTTGGTTGACAAGACTTCGGCAAATGTCTGAGCAAGCGACGGGACAGAGGTTGCGGCCCGCTGCACAGCAGTGGCAGGTGATGACGAGGTGGAGCTACTCAGACTTACCAGCTTGTCCATAAGCGTCATGGTCTGTTCGGA
>CACKRE030001334.1:117361-146579 GCA_902602495.3 Ectocarpus sp. CCAP 1310/34 | reverse complement strand
CCCCCCCCCGACTTGCGTTTTCCTCTTCATGAAGCAGTCGGTATTTTTTTTTTCCCCTAGATCTCAACGGCCAGCGAACAGGCTCGTAACAGCACAAACGACTTGTCTGGACAGAACCGCCTTCGCACTCTCGCTCACTTACCGATCCCCATGCCGAACGCGATCGTCGCTATCACCACCTGATCAAACGGCAAAAAACGAAAATAAGTAGATGAAACTGGGGTTGAAAGTCTTGACGGGAACAACGGCTACCACGCCATCAAAGAAATAAGCGTGTATATGCGTCTGTTTAAAAATTGTACCTCATATATGTTTTATTGTTCTTTTGGCTTTGATCTTTCCATGTATGCAGAAGGGAACAGAAAGCATACTTGACCGCCCAACTGTTGTTGTACATACCTGTACGCCGTCCCGTAGGAGGGCGTGTGCATACATTTCATGTTCACCGTACACAATACCATTTGATTAAGACTACATACATTTTTTTTTTTCGGGGCAGAGATACATCCGAGCGTGAAACAAACCAAAAGGACCATGCACATGACCGGCAAACTCAAATCAGAGTTGTTGTTGTGCACAGCATACTTGCTATTATGCACATGTACCTACCTGCACGTCGTCCCGTATGAAGGCGTGGTGCACCTCCCTCCTGTCCGCGGGAGACATGCCCCCGTGGTAAGTCCTCGCACCCTTGGAACCCACGATACGCGCCACCTGTCCGCACACAACAGAGTCGAGCTCATTTTGTCGTCCGCCGGGTTGTAGAGGCGCGGAGGGCCCGAGCTCGATGCGGACTCGACCGACGTGACACAAAAAACACTACCCACGTTTTCGCAAGAACTTCCCCTGCGTCGTTTGGCACTTGTGTTCAACGTTCACGGGATGTTGTTGCATGGATGCTCCCAAACGATAGCAATTCCAGTGTTCTTGCAGCTCGCCCAGGGACACACAAATAATTGTGTGGTCTACTCTTTCATCCTCTTGCATCGGCAGCTATCCATCTCTGCGGCCTCAATATCAGTCATCGGATTAGCTTGCGGCATCGCGCTATCTGTGGCCAAGGTTGATCCAAAGCGACGTGTGTACGTAAGTTACTTCCAAGAGCTACTCGATTGTTGTCTCACGACGCCCGTCAGCTGCTCGAAACCTTAACCTCCACAGCAGCAACTCTACACGCAAACAGCAGCAAACAGGCGCAGCAGTATTTCTCGCATGCCATGCCTTTTTCTCGGCTCGTTCTCACGTCGCCCTCGGCTGCTCGGAAGCTTAATCTCCACATGGGCACGGCGACAGTGCGAGCAAACACCAAGCGCAGCAAACAAAAACACAAGTGTTTAGATATTCGTATGCCATGTTTTTTATCGTATTTTTGGCTGGTCCTCACGTCTCCCGTCAGTTGCTCCGCGTCCTTCTTGGTCATGACGTAGATTATGGCGCTTCCCTCCAGCCCCCGCAGCAGCGAACACAGCGCCTCGTGCCTGCTCTGGACGTTCACCGTCTTGACCTTTCGACAATGGTGTTCAACAACGTCAACGCACACGCGTGCCGACAGCAAAGCGCAACGTGAGACAATGTTACGGGGTTCGCGATAAAACGATAAACACAGCGCCTCGTGCCTGCTCTGGACTGTTCACCGTCTTCAGCCAACGGTGTATAACAACATCAACACGCGCACGTGCTGACAACAAGGCCTCAAGTGGTGACACCACGTGGTGGCGGAGCTGGCACACGAGCAACAAGCAGTTGATGCTGGCTCGATGTGTCACGTGTGTGTGCTAGTTCAACAACGTCAACAGACATGCCGATAACAAGACCTGAGGTGGTGAGATGATGACGTCAGTGGCGGTGCTGACAAACGACAAACCCGGGCTACACTATTTTCTCGTGTGTTTTTCTTTTCCTCGGTGTGGCCATACAGTACTTACCGAATAGTGCAGGTTCCACCTGTTGAAGGAGGTCTTGGCCACCAAGGGATTCCGCAGCCCAAGGTTAGTCATGATCTCGGACTGGACTCTAGGGGTTGCCGTCGCCGTCAGGGCCATGATCGGGACCTGCAGCACGCCCAAACAAAACAAATCAAGCGCATAGAAGGTCTCTGACGGCCAGGCCAATGATCGGGACCTACAGCATGCCGCAACCAAACCAATCGTATAGCATATCTATGACGTGCTTCGTTCGTTGAACACTCGTCTGATTCGCTGGTCCATGTACACATCCAGAATACTAACAGCATAGACACCAGCCATCCAGAAATCGGAACATGCCACCGAGAAAAACGAACGCGATGGCTTGGGCTGCCGCAAACAAACAGAAGGAATACCTCTCTAACTCGTATAGAAATGTTCGAGGAGGTGCACACGTATGAAAAACGAAACCTAACTGGTCGGACCGTACTTAGATATGAACCCCTTTTACACAACGAAAATGAAAGTCCACACGCATGAACCGGTGTGTAGGAACACGTCTCTGCCAGTGCGAGGCTGTTGCACACAAAACGCAAGCCCGAAGACATCGCTGCCGAGTGTACTTCGAACCTCTATTCAAACACGTTTAGGTCGTAGGCAATATCTATTTCGCCGTTCCGATTTCTGCGAAGTACCTGCGGTAGCACCTGTATCGGTTCAAACGACGCGAACGCCTTCCTTCGTCAAAGGCCAACTAAATTCCCCCCCAAAACGATGCGAGAGATGGCACCGGGTGCGATCTGAATTTCAGTTTTTTCTTTCGTTACATTTGTGTTCGCTGCCCGGTGCCATCTCTTCGAAACACGCCATCTCGCTCATCCTTACGGTACCTGCGGGAACCTGTCTCTGAGGGAGCGTAGCTCCAGATAGGAGGGTCGGAAGTCGTGGCCCCACTCCGCCACGCAGTGGCTCTCGTCCACCGCGATCAAGGCAAGGCCCGGCCCCGCTTGCATCGCTTTCAGGCCGTGGTCCCACCCAGACACCTTGACAGCCACACACCGACGGGCACAGACATGTCGCGGCAAACAGACAGATACGGCAAGGAAGGCGACGGCAGAAGGAACGGGCAAGGGGCCCGACAGACAACGGACATGGTTTTCGTGGTCAACACCCGGACACTTTGACAACCACACACAGATATATCGTGCCAAACAGACGGCGACGTCGGAAGGAAGGGGCAAGGGGCCCGACAGATTGCACACATGGCTACCATTCGCGGGCAACACCCGAACATCTTGACAGCCACACACCGACGAACACAGATATGTCGCGTCGAACAGACGGCGACGGCAGAAAAAAGGGGCAAGCGGCCCGGTAGATAGAAGACATTGGTACAGTGCACGGCAGAGGGGTCGAAAAATGAAATGGGATCTGTGTGCACGTGCCAGCGTTTACGAAAACCCCTTCTGCTGGTTTCTCTCGCCCAGTCTAGGCAAACCAAAACCACGGGGGCGAAAATACTTTAATGGCTGTCGCTGCGCAAAACCGTTCCAGTTGTTTTCCCTTGATAGCGACGAGTTAGCAAGACACTTAGTTCGACAGAAAAAAGACAGCAGTACAGACAGACATCACACCTTCTCCGGCGTGACGAAGACCAGCGGGTAGTCCCCCTTGATCGCCTTCTCCTCGGTCCTCAAGTCAGAAGAACCCCCCACCAAACAGGCCGAGATGCCGTTGCTGGCCAAGGAGAGCACCTTGACAGGAGCGAGAAAAACGCAACATGCAGAGAGCAAGTTCTTTTTGTGGTCAAAGTAGAGAACGAGCGAAACAGGCGAGATGAGGGGGAGCGAGAGAAAGGCAGACAGGGAAACAGAGAGAGGAGAGGGAGGGAGAGAGCAAACAGGCAGGCAAGCAGAGAGATAGTGTGTCCCTGTATAAGAGAGAGAGCCGTATCAACTATGGAAAGAGGTTTGACAGACACCTTTCTTGGCACGCTCCCCAACACGTACGTGCCGTCTGCCTCAGCAAAGTCTCTAACAGGGCCTTAAAAAAGGCAAGAGGACGCCCTAGCAACAACATATCTACAGGTAACGGTGATATAACAAAAATATTCCCGAAAAACAAAACATCCTAATCCTTGTAATTTTCTGATAAACCCATCACATTGTCCCCGTTTATGCTGGCAAAACGGGGGGCTTCGCTCTTCGAACCGAAGCCAATCGCTACCTGGTCCTCCATGAGGGAGATTAGCGGAGATACGACGAGTGTCACGGGTCCGGTGCCGGTCTGTCCGCGCCGCTGCATCACTGCCGTCGGTACAGGATATCACCCATGGAACAAGACGTGAGGGGAATGCATACGACCGTTAAAAAAGGCCCATGTGAAATGGCATGTAGTTCCAAGTCGTAACCGGATGTGATGGGGGCTACAAACGGCAGATAAATCGGGACACGTAAAACGAAGTGTAGTTCGACATAGGCGCGAGGCGTGAGGGAAATACATGCGACAGCAGTTGCAACGGGGCACGATGAATTGAATATAGTTCGACATCGTAACGGGATGTGATGGGACATACGGCAGTTATTTTCGGGTCACGCAAAATGGAGTTTAGTCGGAGAGCCACGAAAAAAAGGCTGGTTCGTGACTAATGGCTCTTGTGCCAAGGTATGAGGCATGCATTAAGCCCCGTTCTAAGGTATGGGTTAAGCCGAGATTCTGAAACCATTCTTGGCGCATGATTTGGTTGGCGGTCGAATTCCCCCAAGGCGATGACAGGAAGCGCCGACACGCCGCCGACAACGCCGGTTGGAAAAAGAGAGTGATTTTCTTCTTACCAGGCATATCAAATGGGCGATCGGGAAGATAGCGCCAACACTACCGATCAGGTATGCTTAAGTTCCCTTGGCTGAACATCGACTAGAACGTTCAATCTGTATGGCATACGACGGGAACGAGGGAGGTATCCATGATTGTACCATGTCCGGCAAGTTTGGGTGAGACCGAATTTTGCCGAAATTTTCGAGTTCAGTTCGTTGGTGTGGCCGGGGAGAGAGGACAACGAACACGAAAAATGAAAAACAGCAAAGAAGAGGGGGGAGGGGAGGGGGGGGACGTGCCTGCAGGAAGCTGGTAGCAGATGCTCTTCCCCGAGCCCGTGGCCATGAGCACGAAGGTATCTCTGCCTGCCATGGCAGCTTGGATCACCTGCGTAGGCATGGCAAGCACACAACGAGGCTCACAGTTAGCACCCGCGTTTAAGAAACGTCAATTTGGGGTCGTCGAAGCTAAATTTCTAACTTCGTCGCCGCTGTTGAGCACAGCAGTAGGCCATAGTTGGGAGTTTAGTGTGTTCCTTGGCCGATTTTCTAATGTATCAAAATTTTCTGAACCTTAGCTTGCTGAAGGTCTACTCATCGCGGGCGCTAGCGGTACCCTCAAAGCTCTCGCGCACGTAACGCGTCAGCTGGGGGGGGCACAAGCACACGGGCGTGTGCCGGCATCCTACGACAATCAGCGAACATGAACGGGATGCACAAGGCGACGAGCGATCACGGGGATTCGTGTTCTCCTTGTTGGGGGAATCGGAATCTACGGGTCCTGTGGAGCTTCCATGTCTAACACTGTAGTTTGGAGGTCTGCAGAGTCTAATATCGAAGGGAAGCGCGGCCGGAGAAAGGTTGAGATCGCCTCCGGTGGAATGACCCCGGCCGGTATATTTTGTTAGACATGCACCAGAAGGTGCACTGCTGGCTTCCAGAGCAGACGTGGCGGGAAGAATACGGATAAGAAAAGGAGAACAAGGAGGTGACAAACAATGGATGTTTAGTGTGCACGTCCTTCAGGGTACTCACGAACAACAAGTTCAGAGGCTTTCCGCTATGTACATGGGAGCGGAACGCGGGAATATCAGCCGACACTTGAAACTCTCGGGCCTAGTCGCTACAAAGTCTCCGAGGTGATACACCGTCTACCAGACCTGTGATGGTGTTTGTTTGGCTCGAGTTCGAAATCCTTCTGTTGGCTTCATTGGTCTGTGGACCTTGGCTTCTTTACCTTGCCGTCACCAACCCCTGCGGTATTACTCCGCGATATATCCTTTAGACCGGAGGCGGGGCACGGGGAATCTCCGAAACCGAGTGGCCCAAAGCCTGAACCAAACAATAACGCATCAACGATGACAGAGCTATTACGCACATCACGTACAGGGACGTGCCACCCAAGAAGCCCTTGTTTTGCTCCGCGACAGTCGCTCCTTGTTTTCTCTGCAAGGAAGCCAGCAGGCGCTACAACGGCTGCTACGACTTGGTGCTGCATACCGCATATGATGGCCGGTTTGCTGTATGCAGGATGGTGGGTTCCAGTTTGTGCTTAATCAAATGCCTCAATCTCTCGATGACCAACTTCTTGAGTGCTGGCGCACCCTGTCAAGATCTGCTGTAGTAACATGTAATGTAGGATGCTGTAGAGGGACTATCCCCTACAGACCGTATCAGGTACCATTAGCGCTAACTGCTGCTGTGGTGCATTCATGCAATACCCCGGTGAAGATCACTGCATTACAGTAGGGCACCAAACACGAGGTCGCCGGGGCTGGTACCTACCGGGCGTTTGCATGCCACTCCTGAACACAGCACACTCGTTCTGGTGGGCCTATGCTGCATACTGCTGTGGTTGAAGCATGCAACGGACGCCAGGATGCGGCTGCTTTCCTAAACAATAATGTTAAAGAGACGGAAGGATTTCAAATCTAACTTCAAAAATTTGCGGGCCCATGCATGCTTGGTGTTGTCAAACACGGCACGACTGCCATTGGTGAAAGGAGTATTGCAGGCAATCATCGTTACCATTAGTGACCTGACACCATCCTAATCCACAGATGAGGCCGCAGCAGGCACATCTATGATAGTTGACAACGCAGCACGCCCTGAGGTCAATGGCGTGCAACACTGCTGTCGACTACTATGTACTTTGCTGTTCACATTACATGACGAACTCGTGATGTGCGGGATATATCATACCTCCTGCTGATATGGCCTGAATCTCTCATGCCCCCAATTGGTTTTCAAGCACCGCTGAAGATCATTAGCCATAGCTGACGCCGGTCTGGTATGCCTCAAGCTCTCACAGCGCGCACTGCTGTGCTGTGTGATCCTGACAGTAGCTTTAGGCGCCGCGGTATCGTCTGAAACTGGTGCATGGGTGGGTGGGTACCCACATTTACG
This sequence comes from Ectocarpus sp. CCAP 1310/34, assembly GCA_902602495.3. Lineage (NCBI taxonomy): Eukaryota > Phaeophyceae > Ectocarpales > Ectocarpaceae > Ectocarpus > Ectocarpus sp. CCAP 1310/34. The sequence continues at coordinate 139,453 of CACKRE030001334.1, read as the reverse complement.
CCGATAGGCGCGCCCCCCGGTGACTCTTGACGCTACTACAGCGTACAGCGTCGTCCCCGTCTGCCGTGCGTAGCGTTGGCGCGACGACACGGGTGGCCCACACAAATAATGATAAGCACCACATGCGTTTTATCGAGTCCTTTCTCGCCCAAGTGTCGAGTGCTGAAATGTGTCGCCCCACACACGTTGGATTATTCCTTTTCCAACTGAAAAGAAAGATCGGTAGGGATAAATTACGAAGAGAGATATCTTGATGCAGAGTCCATAGTGCTGAGTGAATTGATCCAAAGCAATGAGGAGCAAGCATTTTTTTCTGCTTCCGGTGTGGCCGTCGGTTCTACTTTCGCCGCCACTTTGCGGACGAATGACATAAATATGGTGGGGGGGATCCCCCCCCCCCTACCGTTTCAAGCACAGAAAGATGGGTAGGATACTTTTGTAGGACCTAGACTGTAGACTGGTCTATAGACTATCATCGTTTGTGGACAAGTGGGGGGGATGGAAAAGCCAATGGCCTCGCTTCTTCTCGCTGAACAAACACAAATGCGACAGCAGTAGTATTGACTCTCACTGTTAGGATTAAGCCCCTGGCACAAACGCACAAAGTCACAAAGAGGCCTCGCCAAATAACCGACTGTCTTAGAAAATGCTGTGAATGAAGCAATCACGAATAGCGCACAGCAGTTGCCTGAGTGAGAGTACCAAAACTTGGTCCACGAAAGCCTCCCTGGGTCGGGCGAACCACCACCACCAGCTTTCGAGAAAACCGGCAAGGCACAACAGTTCCGGCACAGCCATTCGACATATTTTGGGGGGGAGTCGCGCGACCACTATCCCTCCACGCCAGGTGTTGGCAAGTCAATAGGTAGGTGTGTCTTTATTATTCGCATCGACCGCGCTACCGGTGACCAATGCAAAGACGTCACAGCAGTGCCAGCGGGTAATATTGGGTCCCTGGAACGGCCAAAATTCGAAAAATGTACACTGCTCGAAATGCATATGCCACCATGAATCTCTCGCCATATCCTTTCACAGAGGCACACATCAAAAGCTCCACACACATGCCCTCGCCCGAATCTAGGAAGCCACTCAAGGAAAGACAAGATGACAGCGAATAGGGGCACTTCAATTCAAGCCCAACCAGGCCAGGATATGATGGTGGTATGCTGCATATCCTCCAAATTTGAAAATCGTACGCTCCCAAGATCCAGCAGTCATCGTGTCAGCAGCTACACTATACAGCAGCAGCAATATAGACGAGTCCAACATACAGTAGTAACACATACACTATCATCATAGCCCAACACATACCCTCGCCCGAACCTCAAGAGCCACTGATGCAAAGGTAGGTGTGTGCTGTGGTGTGCCTGCGTGCTTGTGGGAATTGTGGGAAAATCACAGGAGCTGTAGTGAGCCGGAAGGGATCATATTGGGGAGGGGACAGAGAAGTACAGAAGTACAAAAACCAGCTATGGTTCTACAAGCCCTCTCACTGATCATTTTCACTGATCATTTGAAAATACTAAACATAGACTAGTTTAGGCTGCTTGACGACTGAATCTTTTCGAGGTCTACAAGCCTAACCTGCCCTGCCGGCCGCACCGCTACCCTTCCGTGATCCTGTATGTGCCCACCGCCCTGTCGCGGGCAGCCCTCATGGCCTATGAGTGGAGATAGCTGTTCCGTCTGCAGAAGCACACACGTCTCTTTCTGCAACTTCTGCCTCTCTCTCCCGCATTCTCTCCTCCTCCCAATTATTTCTTTTGCCGAAAAAAGAAAAGGCAAGACCCAAAGGGGTTAAGAACCCCGAACCATGGCAGCTCGTTTCACCCATCGATTGCTTCGTGGTGGGCGTTGGCTTCGAAGATAGAATCAGTGGCACCCTCCCGGAACGGGTCCTGGGTCGCCCTCCACATTGCGGAACAGGTAATGGTACCTGGCGAATCGCCTTATCCACCCCACGAAATAACCACTAACAATGCTGTACAAATCGGTTTTCCTGCCCCAGACAAAATAGAGACACTCCGTATAAACGACGCAACAAACAACTAACACGTCACCGCTACCCACCCAACAAGACTAAATAACCACCTTCGGCCCCACCAAGAGCCACTACAAGTACAACCACCCATCTGTGCGTTGCGCCAGCAGTCCGACCGTCGGAATTCCACGAATACATGGCGCCAGTCCATCCACGCTAGCTGTCCGGCTTCATTCCCCCCCCTCTGATCTCCTTCGTTCCCCCCTCGGCAGGTACAGCTTCACCCCGGTCCCCCAGCCCCCATCCTTCCCGTCACCATCGGCATCATCATCACCATCCGTGTCCCTCTTCATATTCACAACCTCAAGGTCCCCGCCGAACGAGCGCATCGTGTCCCTGGCGATGCCCAGGCCGAGGCCCGTCCCCGGAATGCCGCACTGTAACGGCTGCCTCCCTCTGTACCCGCGGTCGAAGATGTACGGCATGTCTTCTGCTTCGATGCCCGGGCCGTTGTCCACGACTTCTATAACAACACCGCTGTGAACGCAGTAAGCGCGCAGATGGCAGACAGATAGTTGGGGTGTCGCGAAACAGGTGTTCGAAGGGCCAGGCGGGGAAACGAAGCCAAAAACAAAGTGATGATACACATGGAAAAGTAGTCCCTAAGCAAAGAGGGAAAGGTGATCGAGCTTGTTGTGCGATCTGCTAGGCACTGCTGCTGAAGAACGGGGGCTCAAGAACCAGAATACTGTTCCGCCAGGCACGGCCGGTCGTACGGGTAAGTGCACGCCTGAAATCTCCAAGTACAATCAACAGCTCCAACTCGTTCATGTCGCTATTATAGGACCAAAGCCACATTAGCAGGAAAATCCCCCATAGAACACACGCACCGGGAGGAAGGCGGCTGTTCAAACAAAAAACCTCGTGTGTCAGATACGGAAGAGATAGGCAACCACGAGCTACAATACAATGAGACGGCGAAATGTTTTGGTGTGCGCTGAAGCTACATGGGTTGCGAAAGATATAGCGCGCCCTGGACCGATTTTCAAAGCTCGATTCCTCCACGACGAAGAGGATGCACGTATCAAAGGATAGTTGTCGGAAAGCTCTCATCGAAACGGTTCCAACGCCCCCATTACCGCGACTGGCTTTCCTGCCCAGTAACCGAGCTTCGAAAAACCGATCCAGGGGGCGTGATATCTTACGTCGTGCATTCTACGGTTCGCTGCTGCCCGCGACGCCCACCTCTCGGCTGCCCACTCGGGTTCCACGCTCAGGCGGGCCCTCAAGACCACCGTCGCACGAACCCCCCCGTCCTTCCCACCCTCGCCGCGCCCCATCTTGCAGAACTTTAGCGCGTTTTCCACGACGTTGGACAAGGCCTCCTGAAACCACAACGAACGATCGCCGGCATCAGACAGCACATCAACAGACAGACGCGCCAGACGTGGTGCATAACGCGCGCCAAAGGTTGACACCCCCTGGCACGCGCTTCGTGTGTCGAGGAGCCAACCAGGCAGAGAACAGGAGGACATCGAAGCAAGACATGTACCCGCGAACCTGGGTGTTAGCTGTACAGTGTACGTGAAATGGCAAAAGAAGGGCAGCATGTCTAGCGAATGTTTCTTCATGCAACCGTTAACCAACAAATCCACAAAACAATAAAACCTGGGATGTATCGTTGATGTCGGGCATCGCTGACAATCGCACAACGGCCAGGTGCATTGTTAAGTATTATCAGTGTCGGCAACATGCGGTCTATTGGTCGACAGACTGTTGCAGCAGGGTGCTGTCCATGGCGGAAAGCTAGGTATAAAACTGAGAGGGGATCGCACAAAAGGCGACATACTGATGATATTTTCATGATTGAATCGAACGTTGATATAAGCATCATTCATGTCAAGCATCGTTCATGTCAAGCATCGTTCATGTCAAGTATCGTTGTTCTCGATCATCATCGATGTCAAAGCCAGGAAAGAAACACAACAAGAACATGTATGTTTTCTTTGAAAAAAACTGTATACATGAACTATGTTCTAAAACGAAGACAGTTGGACAGACAGCGAACAGCCAATTTGACAAGAAATAAGGGGGACAAAGGTCCGCCATACAACGTCCTAGCTCCAAGCTCCACAGGTTGCTAGATTAACGACACAAAAGCGATGGAGCAATTGATAGATCCTCCGCCCGATGCTCTCGGATGGTAAGAGTGGCGGTACAGCAGCAACAGTATCGTCCGTACCTTCAAGGCCCGCTCGTCGCCAATGACTTCGGGAAGATCTTGGTCCACCCGCCACCTGAAGCCGACCCGCCTGCGACATGAAACCAAGACAGCGTCGGTCGCTGAGGAAAGAAACGCTCGATATGTTGTACCGAAGAATGCAGAGGGGTGTAGGGGCCGCATGAAGAAGCAAACCCTACGTGGTGAAGGATAGCAACGCTCGATACGTATCGAAGAGGGGCAAAGCATGTAGAGAACGCTCGTCGCGATGCCCGTCCACGGCAGGTTTGCAACCGACTAACAGACACGGCGAGCTTCGGTGCTCCCACTACATGACCGAAAAGAGCTCGGTTGTATTACCTCGGCCAAATGGTTCCACGGGCATTCGACAGGGTGACGGGAGTGAACTACAAATACTAAAATTCGTAGGACACAGGGAACACTCGCTTATGTAGTGCGGAGCATGGAAGCACGCAGCCGCCGGTAGGGCAGGGAAAGACGCCAGCCGGAAGGATACAGATAGTGCCTGCACTTGATAAAACCTCTAGTTTTGGTCGAGGCTGGGGTTCTTAGTTCCTGTAGGGATAGGAATGCCATGGTTCTTAGTGTAGGGGTTCTTAATCGGGGTCACAAATGGTGCTCATCTTCAGATGTACTGATGCAACAGTTAGGGGTGTCAAAGCGGAAAATTTCCAATAGGAAAAAATTCGAAAAAGCGTCCTCGGATCTTGCTGATGGAAAATCGACCAACGAATGAAATTGCACGGAACCGTCGGAACCTCCCGAAAAGACCCTCTGACGCACACGCGCGAGGGCGCAGCTCGCCTGTGTGCTTTGCGCCCTGCTATGGGGCACAGCACAACACTTTTGCGCGGTCCCACTCTAGAACACATGCCTCATGACACACCCGAGCAGCAGCCGGGCGGTGAAGCCACGCAGACACCTGCCGCCGCCGCTGCTGCTGCTGAAAAAAACAGCAGCAGCAGCAGCAGCGGCGGCGGCGGCGGCAGCGAGGTTGAGCCTGGCTCTCTTCCACAATTTTCTTACTTTTGACCAACTCCTCCTTCGTTTCCTCCGGCGTTCTCTCTACGACGGCGAGGCTGCCGCGTTTGATAGCGCACCGCGTGCTATCTTCTGCCGACGCGGCAACCATACACTGCCCCGTCCTCTCTTCAAACTTCGTTTTGTTTTGATTCAGCTTTCGCGCAGCGCGCCTCCTGCTGCCGAACGGCGCGGACCTCGATTTTTTTTTTTGGGAGGGTCTGCTGGTGTGGGCGCTGCAGCCCCACTGGAGGGGCCGTTTTCAGACATGTAGATCTCGTGGTTGGCTGATGCGATTCGGATGCGGTTTGTTGTGTGGTAAAGCTGTAAGCCCAAGGTAGAGAGTTGTAGGGTCACTTCCACGAGAGGAGCAAAGGTCGCCTTGGGCGTGGAGCAAAGAGCCCAAAAAAACATATTTTTTGGTGTTGTTCATCCGCCCTTTAACATTAAGAGAAAACCTACCNCTGGAGGGGCCGTTTTCAGACATGTAGATCTCGTGGTTGGCTGATGCGATTCGGATGCGGTTTGTTGTGTGGTAAAGCTGTAAGCCCAAGGTAGAGAGTTGTAGGGTCACTTCCACGAGAGGAGCAAAGGTCGCCTTGGGCGTGGAGCAAAGAGCCCAAAAAAACATATTTTTTGGTGTTGTTCATCCGCCCTTTAACATTAAGAGAAAACCTACCCTACAGTCACCTCTATTGGACCTGTGTCCAGGTGTGTGTAACGCAGGAAGAGCAACGCTGCTGTCTGGACGCAGAGCTGCCTGCACAAACAAATTGACATGATGTATAGTTTATTCAGTATCAACAGCGGGATTCTCAAGAACCAAAACAAGACCCCAATCCGCGTGCCCCCCTCAAATTTTGCCGAATGGACCGGACGTTTTTTTGGCCCCAAATTCCGCCGCTTTGACACCCCTAACTAGTGAGCATTAAGTGGTTAACTGCCAACTTGTTTAAGTGCGGGCGCTAACTGTACAATAACAAAGTCACACCCGATGTGTCACCGCAGCCACGAGCGCGCGGCGAACACGACAACGTTGTGCAGCGTGACGCGCACAATTAATGGCAGGGGCGCATACCGCGCCATCAGTAGCACACGTACATACGTGCAATCATGCGACGTAATACACGGAGGGTACGGACAAACTTCCCACACCCGATACCTCGCCAACGGGAAGGACACCCGAGTTGAACGTGGGACAGGGCCCTGGTAAGATTTTACGCAAGGGTGTCCTAATCCGAAATTGGCACCTGGTATGATGTAGGCCGGACAACCTTGCTTGCGCTCCTAGGGCTGGCTCCCTAGCACCTCTACGAAAGGTACCATCACCACCACCACCACATCGCTGTTTCGGTTGCTTCTAGCTGCCTTTTGATATTCCGCCGCACCTTTCCTTGGCGGCCGCTTGCGCCGCCCTGGTAACCGGCTGGATGACGTCTTCCACGGAGAGAAGCCCGAACGGCATCATCTCGTATGCCATTGTTTCCTCCATCCCGGTCGGCGATGGTGGCGACAGCAGAGCGTCCTGCACCCCTGCCGCGGACAAAAAGCGACAACAGCCCGAGCGGGAGCACGGACTTTCACCACTGGACAACACGCGAGCCCTTACGAATATTGTCCAAGATACAGGCGGAACGTGTTGCTGTTGAACCCCTCCGCCAATGAACAGGACAAGACTAGGTGCTAGGGCAGACGCCCCCTGCAAACCCTGTGTTGCCGCTACTCCCATACCGTCGACGGTGCTATCCACAGCGGAAGATGCAGCTGCTGCTGCTGCTGCTGCGGCGGCAGCGGAGGTGGCTGCGAAATCCTCCCTCTGGGCCGCATGTGGGTCCACCATGCCTGACATCTGCACCTCTCGCTCTCGCTCGACGGCCGTGGCTAGCAGGCCGAGCACCGCGTCTACTGGCAGAAGTATGTCCACGAGGCGGTCAGACTGGCCTCCATCAAAGCACAGAGAACGAGAGAGAGGGGGTGGGTGGGGGGGTAGGTGGGGGGAGTAATTAGGAGTTGAGGCAGGCGTTTGGATGATGAATACGCAATGTACCACGAATACAGGAACATACCGTACACGCTCACGAGGTATGCAAACCACAAGCACCTACAATGCTGCCCACAGGGCTCAAACGTTTGAAACTTAGTTTTTGTGTGACACGTGATACTGCCATCTCGGCGCGTGATTTCATGCTGGAATTGCAACAACTTCAGCTAGAGTGTACACCGCCGCAACACCAAGTGTTGCACAGGCAAAGATACTAAGTAGACAGCAACGGTAGCGAAAGCCCCAACACTCGCCCCCATATGATACCTGCAGAATAATGTCCTTCGCCAGCTCTCGATTAAGCGTGTCGTCCTGGGGTAGCCTTCTGAGCAGCAACTTGCCGAACGTCCTCAACGCCGTCATGGGATTCTTTACCTGGTGTCACACGGTACAGCAAGCTTGTTATCGATGAACATGGATCTGACAGGACACTCACGTGTGGCGGGATGAACCTCTCGCTGTTTCTCTGTAAGCTGTGACAAATCGTGAGGCAACCAACGGTGCCAACTTATTGTCTTGGATACCCGCAGCAGCAACATCGATACGACAGCAACGCCTGCGGAGACGGTATATTCCTGGCTGACAATGAAAGCGCAGAGGCAAAGAGTCGTCCCAGATGAAGCTTAAACGGAGTGTACGGGTAGTGCAAGCATTTACACAACAACTCGGGCGACGCATAGCGTGCTTCCCACCGTCTACAGCACAGGGTCGGGCCACATGTCACAGAGGGCACCGGGCGGCGCAGGTTGGCTCACCTGGTGGAGAGACTCCGCCACAACCTTCCTCAGCGGCTCGACTTGCATCACAGCCGCCCACCTCTGCTTTTGGTCGAGGACAGCAGCCACCCCCACCGACCTGGCAATTGTTTCCAGCAGCCTTTTGTCCTGGTGCAACACCGTCGAATGTCACACACAAACAGGACCTGGGGGTTGAATGACCGACCTTCATGGAAGACTGCTGCTCTCTCTTAGCGAGCCTGGAACTGTACCGCAGGCGCAAGCATGCGGCCATAAAGGACGTGTCCGTATCGTCTTTTGTACTCTCGACGTGCAGTAGGCACTACTTGCGAGACCGATACCTCGAGTGGAGCCTTTAAAAAATGGACGGCAACCATCCGCGGCCCGGACCTTCTTTTCTAGAAGCGCTTCTACGTGATAGATACAGTTTTCACGAGATGGCAATGTCCCATTAGCTTCTTGAAGATCTAGGCGACACCTGTTGAATAAGCAGCAAGCAGATAACCGAGTTAAACCCCTATTCCAAACGACGCGATTGCATGCACAGATCAAAGACAACAATCATGTGGAGCTTGATTCAAAACGTCTGCCCTCAAAAATCCTCATCCACACACTCACCCGCTCGTCCCACAAAACTCGAGCTTCTTCGATGTTCTTCGGGGCAGAGTTCTCCCGTGTTGAAGGCTGCCTAGCTTTGCCGTCGCCGTTCCCGTTCTTGAAAACGGTCATCATTCCCAGCAATAAAGAGGAATACACGATGGGAGCGCTGAGGTCACCGTCTCCTCCCTCCACCGCATCGGGGGAGTCGGCATTCATCTCGTGCCCGGTGGCTGCCGGGAGCAACAGCTCGCTGCTAGCATGGTGCTCATGCGTCTGGACACCGTGAATGTCCATGCTCCACGCAGGCGGCGGCCTCTCGGGATACTCCATGGCAGGAACAAACTCCAAGGAACCTGTGGTGTTCCGTCCAGTCGAGGTTGAGGGGTTGAGAGCCGACGAGGGCAAGCAGGCCAACTTGAACATGCAGGGCAAGCGGGCCGTGTGACATCGGAACTGTTGTATAGTTACCACGGTCAAAATTCAATGTGAACGAAAGATTCAGCGAGTAACCGACGGTCTATCTCGAACCCGATCGCGGCACCTGCGATCGACAGGCACGAGTGTTGGTTGATTGCCATGAGCAAAGAAGGAGCATGAGTCGGAAATCATGGACGTTGACAGCGTGTAGTCTTCACCCGTTTCGGTGCTCTCTCTTCTCGCATACAGCACGACCCGATCCGCTCCCAGCACCGTGGCGAGCACCTCGAACTGAGCCTTGACCAGGCTCACGAACTCAGGCGACCCCACCATTGCCTCGCCGCTGCTGTTGGGTGGCCTTGCGTTTCGTTCTCCTGCCCACCCCGCACGGGACCAGGCGTCCTGCTGCTCAGGTTCCTCTTGCCCCTCGTTGACGTGGTGCGGCGGATCATCTATACTTGCAGCCCCAAGCCGGTCGTGTGCGCCTGTTCTCGGGTCAGCAGCTACTAGCCTGTACTGCCGCCCTCCTCCGCCAGCTCTTCTGGGACGTGGCAAGTCTGCTGCTGGTGTAGGGCACCGCATGCTTGTGACGAGTTGTGGAGCAATCCTGGTTGCCGTTCCTGCTGTACCGAAGGCGACCATGCCGTTTGAATCCTTGTGGGCTACGACGAGAAGCAGGACATGTGTCACCAATAAAACCAGAGGCAATGTGCGCCATCGCTCTCTCATCGTGTATGGGTGGCGAGAACAGACAGGAAGGAGGCAGGGGGGCAGTGTGCAGACTGCAGTGCTATGTGTAGGTTTCCTGCTGGCCAAGGTATGGTAGACTGCAGGTGCGGCGGGATTAGCAGTACTGTAGGGGGCCACGCAGAGTAGAACGTCCACTACAGCCTAGCCACACCAGCTCGCTCGCTTGGGCTGTCACACCCGCTGCTCTCTGCTCTCTCTGCTCTTGCGTGTTGCTGGGCTTCACTCGTCCTCAAAGGTATGACCATCGGATGTATTGCGATCTTGAGAACTGAGGTTGATAGGGATAAGGAGGATGTTATGCACGTAGCGAAATGAGTCGCAGCTGAACTGCCACGTGCGTACCTGCTTGCACACAGTGGTAGCGATCGCAGGGAGACAAATCCGCGTTGAACGTTTGACCAAAAGTTGGCGTCTGGCAGCTGGGCGGAAACTACTGCTTGGTTAATCTGAAGGAAAGTTCTGATCCATGCGTGGGAGAGCTTCGATGACCCCCCGGCTGTGTATCTATTCTGAAATCCGTACGTTTTGTAGCGGCGTCTTTTTTCGATTGTGCCGCAGCCAGACCTCCTTTTCCGCCCACAGCGCTGCCCCAATGGCCCCTCGGAACATAACCCTCCCTACCGCTCGTTTCATTCTGGTCTCGAAAACATGCCGTTGACAGCTACAAACGGGCGGCTTAGGCGCTGCAGGGGGGATTTGAACGACCGACTGAAAAGCGCGAAATAATCGAGAGAGCGTACACATCATGGCAGGCATGGTGGGCGCTTCGCCTCACTTGCCATCGGTGACGGCTGTGAGCGTTGACACCCTCTTTCTGGTGGTGATGATGTGCTCTCTTGTGGAGGTGAGGCTTACTTTATTTCAAGGGGGGATATTCTTGCTCGAAGTGCGTGTACAACGCCGTCACAGGCAGCAAGAGCGTTAGACCTGGATACGTGCAGAGCGACTACTGCTGTGGAGGTCAATGTACATACTGTAGCACCGAGGAGTCAAACTCAATGTACAGCAGCAGTTGCTCCAAGGAATCAACTGAATCTCCAACCTTGTGTCTCGGGAGGTAATTTGTAGTTGTTCCAGGTGCTTGAGCAAGTTCTTGCGCCGTCGCCGAGTCCAACACGCCGGGGAGTAATATGCCGATTCTCCTTTTCTCCTAGTGGATGGTAGCGTGGAGGTGGCCGTTCCATTCCTCGACCGCCCGCAACGTTGCAAAAGCTGCGTGAACCATGAGCATGTGTGTCATGTGATTGCGTGCTTTTTGCGATTCTTGATCTCAACAAACCGTTTGAGGGTGCTCACTCGAGACTTTCGCTCGTTTGGTGCTCGTGATCGTCTTCGCTGAACACGCGTACTTTGTGTTAGAACTCTGTGGAAAACTGTTGACGACAGGGGGTGGACTGCAGTGCAACGGCCACAGCACAAAGTCCGGAACCAGCTACATGCGAACCCGCTTGTCCAAGCACACGGGTTATTCATTCTTTGCGTATTGGTGGAGTGATTTTTTCATACCCACTGCCGGTTGTCGCTTGCTCCAGGTGGTGGCTGGGTTCGTCATGTGGAAAACATCGAGGGTGACACGAACAGAAGCTGCTTTGATATCGCAACGCCAAACCCTGAGGTCAGGAGTTGCCAAGGTGCGAGAACAATTTTTCTGCCGACCCTTGTTTGGGATCACGTTTGCCCTTGGCGTAGCCACTGGGATGTGTTGGGGCAGCGAGAGAACAGGACCGTCAGTGAAGCACGGTGGTTTTTCCATATCACTTTGATTAGTGTAGTGTCTCGCTGGGCTTTCTTTCGGGATCCAGAGCGTTGCTTGACTGTCCTCTCCCCTGACAGTTCTTTTGCCAACCTTCCTCCCGCTTGTGTTTCTCGCCTCTCTGTCTCGCAGACAAACTACACGGCGACCTTCGTCGAGAATTCCAAGCTCAAACGCCTCTTGCTTAAGGCGGAGAAGGATCTCGAGAGGATTCAGTCTGCGAGGGACAGGAGGCTCAAGTCCGTGGCGAAAGCCGTGCGCGCCGTACGAGTGAGGCATGATGTAGGATTCACGCATGGGATTCCAGATCGCTTGTTCCTTTCCCGACACCATCCTCTCAAGCCTTCCAGGGTTGATGTAACGTGTGCTGTGATAATCTTGTTTCTTGAACCCTCGCATCGCTCACGATCTCAATGATGGAACCGCTCGCTGCCCGTCCGTTATTCACGTGCCTTCCCTACTGCGCCCCCGTCCACCCCTCCCCCCGCCCTCTCCGCCCGCGGCAGGTGTGTGTGTATGGCTCCATGGTGGTGCTCATGTGGGGACGGCCGTTGATATCTTTCTCGCCGGATTACCTGTGGCCTTCGTCGTTTTCGCATGCCCTGTCGGGTGGCAGGGCGGCTGGCAGCGTGGGGGCACTGTCCATTGTGGCGATGTTTTTGTTCGGGTTGGTACCACGGTTGTCGCCATCGGCATGATGGGCGCTTCCGGACCACTCTGCGCAACAAATATTAATGTTCTTGTTTTTCTTCCCCATGTTTTTTCCACCCAAGTTCTGGGTGTGAAAATTGTTGTTGCGGACCGCCCCACGATGGACGGTTGTGCTTTCTGTTTTTCGTGTTGAATGACTCTGCTTGGCTGCAACGAATGAGTGATATACGGTGGTAGTGATGTTCTTGTGGGCTGAGAGGTCCATTCGCGGAATGCTGCCTATACTACTTGGTCATGCCGCAAGTACGGGTACCGGTCCCTATTTTTTCGCATCCCTTGAGTTGTTGTTTCCTCTGTGGGTATCACCAAGCTATAGTTTCTATCTTCTAGAGGGACTTGCTAGTTCATGAATAAGGCCTATCTGTATTCTGAACTGCCAAAGTTCTTTTGTGGTGGCCGGAACTGTACCAAGCACACGGCCTGTGAATTTCGGACTACCGGTGCCCCACCGCGTGCTCCATGTTGCCGCAGTGGTCCGTTGTACTTCCTTGCATCATAGTTGCTGGAACTAAGAATGACGCAGCATGACCGGAGAAGACTGCTGCGTCGTTGCAGTATGTTGTCATCAGAGCAATCCATGGACGACTGCGCTGAATGCCAGTTATTCTTTGTCCTCCCGAACCTTTCTTTCGTCCGATCTACTGTCGACATCGGTCGTCGAGTCTCTCCTTCAGCTACTTGCCTATGGGTACAGTCAGGATTGCCACAAGTGTCTCCTGTCCCTGAACCCCGTCATCGTCTTGACCACATTACATACCTGACTTCGATCCACCTGTCATTACAATGCAGTGGGCACGTGCGTGCGTGGACAGAAGTACTACTGTAGGTGACACATCATTGCACGCATCATTGTATCACACCCCTTTCTTTTTTTACGATTTGTAGTCTAAAGGCCGAGATTACTCCACAGAGATTCATTGCGGCGGTGCCGAAACGGCGGCGTTGGATGACCGTCTCGTCTCTCGTCTCATCGTTTTTGTGCATCCTCCTCGTTGTGGAGCGATCGAGCTTTGAAAATCGGTCAGGGTAGTATTTCAATATCCCATGTCGCCTACTCCGTGTATAGTAGGTAAGCATACACACGACGTCCCAAATAACGTCAAGGCGAAGAGAAAACAACGGCTGCTGTAGGGAAACGATGGAGAATGGTTGTCGCACACGAAATCTGGCTCTTTCCATCGGCGGTGCGGGGTCTGTGGTTGTGTACGGCAGGCTCTCACGCGGAGCAGCTCTCATCGCCTACGGGCATGCCGCATCATGAACTCGAAGTGCAACAGCAGTCCGCACAGATGAAGGGAGGACACCAGTACACATGCCAAAAACTTGTCGGAGGGATCCTTTTGGTGCGCATCTGGCGAAAAAAGAGGGGTCCTGGTCCGGGTCCGTCCGTTCTTTCGGTAGGTAACAAACGTGTACAATAGATTCCCCAGCTAAGCTCTGCTGTATCGTCTCCCGTGTCGCCGAAAACGACGTCTTGTGAGAGAGCGTGCGACGACGAGCGGCGGCGGCATATGTATAAGGTAAGCGTAAGATGACCCCCACCTTTTGTCTAGCTCGCTCTGAAGCTCACACCGCCCGTTTAGACTCCTATACACGTGGTGGATCGAAGGGTGATGGAGCCAGGATTTTTTCGTAACTATTTGTTCGCTATTTCTGGAAAGTAAACATAATAACTCACAGAAAGACTACCCGTTCGCTTTTTTTCTTTTCGCTTTCTTTTTCAAAGGGAGAGAGATTGCGGGAGAGGAATCACACACACGGCTGAAAAAAAGCGGGGTCTGTTGCACACACAGCAGACAGGCGTGCTCACACTCATCCGCCAACGAACCCGACCCCTGGAGGGGTTGCTAGACTCCGGTTTTGCCTGCTATCCTTGGGTATCCGCAGCATAGCAGTAAACATACGCGCACGGGCGAATAATTGATTGATCCTTGGTTATAATAAACGCTCGCTTTTGTCATTCGTGACTTCCCTTCGGATGGAGATGATACCGCACGACGATCATACGGTCCAGTTTTTGGGCGAAGCAATCCGTGCGCCGGGCGCCTCAAACGTCCGCTACCTGGGCGGAAGGCTGAGGTACTACGGCGGTGTGGTGCTGGGTAAGGCAGGGCAGCCCTCGTCCGGTGCGCAGACACCAACATCAGCGGATTCATCGGCAGGACCGCAGCAGCAGCAGCAGCGGCAGCGGCAGTCACGAACAACTGTCTCCCTGAACGACGTTGTCGAGGTTCGCGCAGCGAAGGATACCGCCGTCGGCCTTTTGCCCTTCCTGGCTCAGGTATGTAGGTTGTGCGTGGAAAATGTTTCGAGATCAAAACGTTCTGCCCGTTCATACTGCTCTGGAGCGCTTCATGCTGCCGCAGGGCAGCAGCATGGACGTGGCACCCCTCTCTTTAGTGCGTTGTACACGCATACTATCGGGTTCCAACCGGTCGTGATTTTCGGACGGGCGTGACTGCATTTTTTTTTGGCGCCTGTCATCATTGAGTCTTTTTTTCGGATTGGCATGCCACCGTATGTTTATCCTCGATCCAACAACAGAGTGTGTCGTGCGTGGAGGCTATTGTCATCGACTCTCTCTCCTTGATCTCTCTCTCTGTCCTTCTCTCCGCAAGAAGTGTTTCATGCGGGCGTCATTTCCGCCTGCGTGTGCGGAAGTGCGATAAAGTTCCCCTCCTCCTCTCTGTGTGTCATTTCTTGTCCGAAGCCGTTTCTTGATACTGCTGGTGTCGTCGATACGAACTATTAGCCTCGTTAGAAAGTGGGTGCCTGATAACTTTCCGTCGCGCATAAAAAGCCCGCTTCTTCTTTGCCTGCTGCAGTGAAATTGCGCAGTGGAATCCAGCCCTTTCCTCCAATGCTCGGTTTATCCAGATCCTCTACCCGGTGCCTGTGTAGTCACTGTTCGCCTACCGTTGAGTATTCAGGTGCGCCGAAGTGCTCCAATCGGCTCGAACCTTTCACAACTGCTGCTGTGCTGCGCGCACCATGCATGTGTAAGTTCAAGTGGAGTAGACCAGACATATTTTTCAGCGGGTAAAATGTGGTGGTCTCCCTCCCGCCGACTGCACAGCTGGCAGCAGCGTCCTACCGTCGTATAAATCCCCTGTCTTGACATTGAATAACATGTGCAGTTTTGCGGATACCACTCTCAGAAGTACAACAACAGGGTTACTTTTCCCTCTGGTCATCATGCCGGTTTTGTGTATGTAGATTGTTTCAGGTGCTCCTTCCTTTCCAAATTGACTCTGCCGGCATCTTAGAACCGACATGGCTTGAGGGTAAATATTGCTGGCATCCGTGAAACTAAGATAGAAGTACAAGACAATCGTACTTCCTTCGGTGCGCAGAAGTTTTGTCTTCCCCCCAACCCTTTCCCTCATGAATGTATGCGTAAACCCGTACATTGCATCTAGTTTTCGAGAGCTTAGTGTCAGAATCACAAGGATGGATAGAGACGGATTCTCTGTGTTATTCTTGAACGCGAAAAATGCACTCCATATATATAATTGAGCCGTGTTGGGACTCCACAGAAACGCACCTACACTGCTGCTGTCACGAGCGCATTTGTTTGTGCCGCCAATTATGTAATGTAGCCGAATGAATGGATACAACAGAGAGCGCTGATGGCGCTACCACTGCGGTTGTTTCACACACGGGGCGCCGTACGACAAACTTTCATGTCCAGACATCGTGTTCCAGCAGCAGCTCCGGACAAAAAAATCATTTGTTTGCAGCAGCAGCCTATCCTTTGGCGTGATTTCCTGGGCCAGGCCTTCAGCAGGACACAAATTGTATAAAACACCGGGCAGCACGAACACCAGCATGTGACGCCACTTCTGTATCTCATCTTCTTTACGCATGGCTGCCGTTGGCTCCACACGTGGCCTAGGCCTGCAATGATCGAGTTCCGCACCTCTCCACACCCCCAGTGCGACTCCTCTTGTTCGGTTTTGTTACTTTCAGCGGTGACATGTACTGTAATGGTTGTTGCAACACTATAAAACTGCTCATCGTATCTGCGCGCGGGCATGACCGTCACGCACAAGCAACAAACATTCTTTCCCGCCACCAGTGCAATTTCAGCGTCTCTTGGAAACCAACGCCGCCGCGCACATGCCTGATGAGCCTTTCCGTACACGCCCCCCCCTACCCCTACCCCCGCCGTCTCCATCATCAGGTGGAGGCGTTCTGGGAAGACTCGTTCACGGGGATAGCTTATTGCCGTGCCCGGTGGCTCTTGCGCGCTTCGGAGATCCCGCGAGAAGACGTGTCAGAGGACGAGGTCCTGCTGACCACTGTCACGGACAACATCGAAGCGGCGCACATCCTGAGGCTCGCCCCGGTGGCGGTGGCCTCCTCGCCTCACGGCGAAGCCAAGCGGGAGCTTGAAGCGAAGTCGGAGCCTTCCGCGGGCACTCGCAAGGGCCTGCGGCCCAATCCTCGCAGCCCCACGCTGTGCAAGGTGTTGCGCGGCAAGCGCGCCAGGGAAGGGGAGGCCACCGCAACCTTACGTCTCGCCCGCGCGTACGACCCCTTTTCCACCGAGGTTTCGATCCTGCCGACCGATCACCCCGTGGTGGTGCAACTCCGTGCGCGGGAGCGAGCCGGGGGCAGCGGCAGACTGAAGGCGGGGGGTTGCCTGCGCGACGCGCACGGCTGTCCGCGCAATAGTGACTGCGGCAGGGCTGGGGCCCAGCGCAAGGGCCTTGGCGGCGCGAGGCTGGTAGTTGCTGCTCCTCCGACACGGGCGTTTGGCGGACGGAGAAGCGGCGGTGTGGCCACCAGCAGCAGCGGCGGCGGTGGCGGCGGTTTCAGCAGCAGCACCAGCAGCGTTAGCGTGAGCGTGGGCGGCGACAGCGAGAGCAGCAACTGCAGCAGCGAAGGCGGGTTCACAAGCGAAGATAGTCAAGACGACGTTCTCGACGCAGACGACGACGACATCATATCCGCCGGCTGCCCGAGGACACGCCGAGGACGTCGCCGTCAAGTAACAGCGGCGGCGGCGGCGGCGGCGGCGGCGGCGGCGGGGGAAGCCTTGATCAAGGCGGAGGAGCCGACTGCGGCGACGAAACCGGGCGCGCACGAGGCAGCGTCGGACACGCCGTCATGGGACCGGACAGCAAAGCGACCGGCTCGCCCCCGGCGTCTAGCCATGCCCCCTGCCGACTCCGCGACTGGCCTAGGCGACGGGGGCAGCGTCAGAGTCGAGGAGGCCAGGGGGACGAAGTGTCAGCAGCAGCTGCGCGGAGGACTCCTGATCCGAGCGGCCCACCCGGGAGAGGAGTCGGCGGATGGCCTGGACTCGCCGAAACTGGAGCAGTACCCACAGAAGGAGACGAACGTCGGGATAGACCACCAGGCGGACATCCCCAGCATGCTGCTGACAGAGGCCGAGCGCGCGGCGGACAAGGCGGCGATGGAGGAGACCTTGGAGATGGGAGGGACGGCCGTGAGTTTTGTGCATGGCCTTTTTTAGTTGTTTTTTTTGTGTCTGCGCCGACCAAGGACATACGTACCAGCGATATGTTGGAAGGGAATCGATTGTTTGATTCCAAGAAAATGCGTCACCTCCCCCCCTCCCGTCATGCACACCCCTCCCGTCGCACCCCCTCCCTCTCGTCTACCTACCCTCCCGTCAGTCACCCCCAATCGAGGCAGTCCAACCCAGCCCAATCCAACCGTCGCCACGCATTTGCCGCCTCCCCTCAGGTGTGGAGCAGCGTGAGGGATTGGACGGCGAGCGAGAGGGAGCGCCTGGACGGGTACCTCGAGGAGGCCAGGCGTGCCGCGGACGAGAAGAGGATGTCGCCGGGCGTGCCGGCGCTGATCAGCATCAACAACGGGGGCGACAGGCGGCGGAAGCGCAAGATAGCGTGGGCGGTCATGGCCGGAGGGAAGCCCGAGGACAAGGAGAAGCTGCTCGTGACCTGCGCGGGGGGCGGTGTCTCGGAGGTGTCGCGGAGTGAGCTCCAGCCCACCCAGGTGTGCGTTTGGCATATTGCCGGAGGCGGGCCTGCTGCTTTGTAGTAGAGGAAGACGGGAAGGCAATATCGCGGTTTCGGTGTAATTCGAAGGGAGTTTAGACGATATTGATCGGCCTCTTTTCATTGCACGATGGTGATCGGCCTGTTTCTCGTGGGGGGTGGCGTTTCAGGTACTGCTGTCAGCGGCAGTTGCGGGGTTGGTGCGCAACAATCGGGGCGGTTGTTGCAAGCAGTGGCGTATCGGACACCACGCTCAAGCCGAAAGGTCCAACGACCCTTCTCCGTCGCAGGCACGCGGGCTAGCATCGTAAATGTCTTTTCATGTGACTGGACTCCGACATTGTCAAAACGTGACCCGCGTTTGGAGGAACGCACATCCAAGGGCACGTGCCACCTCAAGGGTAGAGGGGCTATTATAGATGCGTGGTGCAAGCAGGCGAGGGTCTCTACCCGTTGGACCGTTACCAGAACTCTTAAGCGCGTGTGTTTGTTGCGTTCACGCTTGCAAAAAGTTCGTGAGCGCGTGCTACCGAGTACTGCCTGCACACGATGTGTTTACTTCTTTCGCGATGGCGTTAACATTTATTGGTGTGCCCGGCTTCTGCAGCCTATTTTGCTGCAGTAATTGTGCCCCTGGACTTGAATCTGAGCTGCATGCGACAGCACCTTCAAGCTTTGAAGTTGTATATTACCTTCATTAAGTTCAAACACCATCACGACACTGCTTGATAATTTCCTCTCGCCTCGATTACTTTTGTTGCACCCCGATGTGTGTGCTCTCGGGCAGGTTGAGGAGCTGGCCATGCAGGCCCTTATGCGGGAGGATGCAGGCAACAAGAAAGGAAAGGGCAGCCTCATCGACAACGCGCGCACCGCCCTCGGTCTCCTCGACAATACCATGGTCGACGACTCGGGCCCCCTGGCCACCTGGACTGGACCGCAGGTAAAGTGATTGCTGTTGCCCTCCGGATTGGAAACAGTTAGACAAGAGCAGCTCCAGAATCACCACGCTCGCGCCGCTGAGTTGCTTGAGCGAAAGAGGGATGGGCATCATTTGTGTGGTAGCACTATTGACATGCAGCTGGCGTTGTCAAGGGGTCTGGTGTTACGTAGCAGCTGTCAGTTCCTTCTGTTTTGCGTTTTGTTCACATGCACACACACACCCGCGACCTCCGGTGCGATTTTGCTGCTGTTGCAGATTGAAGCCCTCTCGAAAGCTCTGGAGGCTAACTTTGATCCAGACCGCTTTACTCGTTCGAGGGGGCACGAGCGACATCGCGACGAGCACACCGACGTTACCTCTTTGATCGCTTCTGTCGACGGAAAGACGCCGTCACAGGTAGGACAAGAGCGGACAAGAGAGGAAGAGCAGAGGGAAGGAGAGAGAGAGAGAGAGAGAGAGAGAGAGAGAGAGAGAGAGAGAGAGAGAAGACAAGGCGTGTTTGCCGCAGACGACTCACAGGACTTCAACGCTTTCAAAATTGTGGGGAATATGGTTGGTTGGAAAGGCAGCGGAACCAGAACGAATGTTTCCCTTCGGTGTGTGCACGGTCGCGATGCTTGCCGCTACCTCTTGTTCCCCTGTTGCCCTCCACCGCAGGTTCTGTCGTTCTACTACCGGTACATGGCCACCGGAGACGCGCTGACGGAAGTCATGGGAAGCGCTGAGGTGTGTGTGCGCGCGTGAGGGAATCAAGTGTGTGTTTCGCGCGCCTCCAGATAAATGCGTGTCCGATACGGCAGACAAGCGAAATATGCGCAGTTTGTGCGACCATGATGTTTCTGTCAATGCGTCTTTTTTTTCTGCTTCGTGCTTCGTTTCCACCAGGGCGGGCACCAACGCACCCCTTGGGCTCTTCCCCGGCAGTGAAGCGTGATTCCTTTCCTGCTTTCGCACAGGCGTTGATTAGGCACCCTTTTTTCCTCAATTTTCGGGGCATTTCATGAGCAGGTCGTACTGCTCTGCGTGTCCTTTGCACGGCGATGTGTGCCGAAGAAAAAACCACCCCCAACCTTCCCTCCGCCCCCGAGCTCGAATCGCTACCCTTACAACAAACTACCGCCACGCACGCCACCCCCTCCCGTTCCCCCAACAATAACAAATCCGTCTATCGTCCGTCTTGCGTGCCTCTCGCAGGCGCAGGCGAAGGTTCGTTCGGAGAGGAGGTCCGCGAGCCTCCGCGGCCCACCCGTCCCGCGCCCGAGCCCGCCCCCCAACCTCCGGCACCGTCCGTCGCTGCGGTGCCCCACCCGCCTCCAGGCGTCGTCGTTCGAAGACTCGGGCGACAGCGACGACGGCGACATAGCCGTCGGCTCGTACCAGCTCCGGACGCGGCGTTCGAGCAGGAACGACAGGCGCGGAGCGGCGGCGGCGACAGGAATCGCCGGCAAAAAGGGGAGCGCCGGCAAGGCCGTTGGCAGCAGCACCAACAGCACCAACAGCACCAGCACCAGCAGAGGCAGAGGTAGAGGTAACAATAACAATGATGATGGCGGCGGCGACGGCGTTGGAAGCAGCAGCAGCAGAGGGAGAATCAACAACAACAACAACAACAACAACAACAACAACAACAACAACAGCAGCAGCGACGACAGCGGCGGCGGCAGCGCGCCAGTCACGCGGCAGCCTGCAGACCACCGGCGCACGTCCGCGCCGGAGGAGGAGGAGGACGGAACGGCCTCCTCTCGAGGCCAGGTTGGGAGCAGGCCGCCGGCGGGATGGGCCCAGGGCGGCCGGAGGGGAACGGCAGCGGCAGCAGCGGCAGCAGCGGAGACGTTCGGCGGGGGCGAGGAAGGGAGGGGGTGCAAGAGGTCTTTCGACGACCACCGTGCTCCGCCGGACGACGTAAGGGGGGGGGCGAAGGAGCAGCGGGCGCCGCAGCGGCCGCGTTGGCAGCAGGAGGTCCCTCGGCAGTCGGTCCCTGCGGACGCTGTCATAGTGGAGGTGAGGCGCTATTTTTCGGCGGCAGCCTCGAGAAGACGTTTCTCACGCAACCAATAAATGGACGACTTGAGGGAGAGGTAGTGCGACAGCCGTAAAAGATGCCCCCAAGTGGTAGAGATGCGTCGCCAGGCGAAGGTGGCGCCTGTTGTTGTTGCGCGTGCGTATCGGGCTGTTCGACCCCCCCATGCTTGTATTTATGCCGGTTTGAAGTCGGCAACAGGGCTGCGTGTCCCGTCTGGATTGTTCTTGCTTGGCAGTAGCCACGCAGTGTTACCACTGCCGGAGATCGAGGCTCGCCGGTCAATGTCACGGACGCTTGACGTCGACACTGTCATGTTCGTTTCAATCCACCCTTGCTCAAAAATGGCCATCCACTACGATCGCAACAGCTGTGCAGCAGATCGTTGGCGAGTCTTCCAAGTTGAGGAGCCGGTAGCCACGACCACCGCACCGAAATGCCACAACGCGTACTTCGATTCAAGTCGTTAGCCGTTCCAGTCTCCTCCCAATCAGTCCTTCTGAGCTTTCTCGCCAACCCGGTGCTTTCGTGCTGATTCCGTGTGGCACGCGGTGATTTGAATGTCAGGTGTCAGATGATGAAGAGCCGGCAGCAGCAGCACTAAAATTAGCATTAGCAGCTGCAGCAGCCTCAACACCAACAGCAGCTGCAGCTGCAGTATCAGCAGCAGACACCAACGTTAGAGTCTCAAACGGACGGGGTTTGATCGAGGCTCGTGGTCCAGCATTTGTCGGGGGAACGGCGGGAGACGTAATGGCCGGCCAGCGTCGCCACGGGCATACTGGCTACCCCCACGGTGTGTACGGGTAGCATGAACGGTTGTAGGGCAGTGTCTTGGATCAAACTGAGCCCGTGTGCATGCAACGCGTTGAATGACCCCCCCCCAC
>CACKRE030001334.1:84785-103940 GCA_902602495.3 Ectocarpus sp. CCAP 1310/34 | reverse complement strand
ACCACCCCCCCCCCCCCCCCCGAACGCCATACCAAATCCTATTAAAAACCAAACCATGCTTATTCCTGTAGTCTACATGTGAAAGGGCACCGTCTCTGTATAGGGGGGGTATTGTGCATGTTGGTGCCCCTACCCAGCCGTGTGCGCTCGTCCGCCCTCGCCGCGCCTGTACGCTGTACGGCGCACCACACGTAGACGACGAGAGGGAGAGCATAATCAGCGCACCCTCAGGGGGTGTGATAGACCTAGCCCAGGCTGTTGCGGCGCAAGCCTGTAGCCAAGCGTGTTCTCGGCCCGCAATAGAAGAAGTAAAGTCGGAGTCCAACTAAGAAATGGAGAGGACATTGTGAGGAAGAGGCAGGGACGGGGATAGGGTTCGGGGTCAGGGGAAGAAGACGAGGAGGTAAAGGAAGAGAAGGAGGAGGAGGAGNAGGAGGAGGAGGAGGAGGAGGAGAAGGAGAATGAAGAAGCGGGGCCGGACGTGCGCTCGACGGGGCCTAACCTCTCCCCGGAACGGCGTTCGGTGGTTGGCGTAGTTAGTTGTGCGTGCGAGAATGTCAGAAAGCGGTAGGTTGAATGGTAGGCGAACGGAACACTCCCAGCTATACTTGCCAGCTCCTACGTGACGTACGTACCTACCGCGGTTTCCGCCGAGCATTTTGGGGTTCTTTTCGTGCACGCGCGTAGAGGCGTGATGCTAACCCGGCCTCTTGAGAGTCACTGAAAACTGATTCGACGATGTCTTGTGGATGATGTGTATGGCTTCTCCAACGACACCACGTTATGCAGGCATGTAAGACGCACATTAGTGTCACGCGGCTGTGTTTTATCCGTGTGCGACAGGTTTAACAGGTTTGACTTGCACTATTGAATTCATGCAGATGAGCACAAAACACGGGGAAAAGAAAAACTGTTCTAAAATTGGGCCCTCTCGGGGGGGGGGGACCTAGGTGTGCGGGATAGCTTTTGTCGCACAACCTCAACGACACTGTAATGTTTATAATCGTGAACGGTGACAAGACATGTCATTTTGACGGTTTAGCGGCAAAGCAAGGGGGGGTAGATCACCAAATTTAAGAATTACAGGACCGTGGCAGTTCACACATGCACTGAAGCTATTTAATCGTTGGGGGGCCTATATGATGGCCGCATTGTGCGACGAGATCCGGTCTTACAGAGGGAACCCGGCCTTATTTAGAATCGGCCGTGTTGAAGACCCGTGCACCTTCTGCAGGCCAAACGAAGCGGACGATACAGTTTGAATCGGTGTTTTGCTGTCACGTTCGTGCCATGCTTCCCATCCAGACCTTTCTTCGTCTCTCAGGTAAACGTCCAACCGGTAAGAAATAGTTGTTTCGGCAGACAAACATGAATACTGTAAGTGATAAAAGAAATGCGATGGTAAAAAATAATGTCAAGGAAACAAGTCCGTACGCATTTATGTTATCTAAGAGGCGAACACCTAAGGTAGGGAAAACAGGTCTGGCGAGCCTTCTGAAAATGAACGAGACCACCGCCGACAGAGCAAACGCTGCACAAGGCATGTGTCGGTAGGGGTACTGCATTGCTATCACTGGTAGCGTCGGGAGGGGTACGTGCTGCTAGGTCCGCGAGGCTTTGCACTAGCTGTGCACGAGAGAGGGTGTAATATCACTGGTAGCGTCGGGAGGGGTACGTGCTGCTAGGTCCGCGAGGCTTTGCACTAGCTGTGCACGAGAGAGGGTGTAATATCACTGGTAGCGTCGGGAGGGGTACGTGCTGCTAGGTCCGCGAGGCTTTGCACTAGCTGTGCACGAGAGAGGGTGTAATATCACTGGTAGCGTCGGGAGGGGTACGTGCTGCTAGGTCCGCGAGGCTTTGCACTAGCTGTGCACGAGAGAGGGTGTAATATCACTGGTAGCGTCGGGAGGGGTACGTGCTGCTAGGTCCGCGAGGCTTTGCACTAGCTGTGCACGAGAGAGGGTGTAATATGCGGCGAAACCAGCGTCATTTGTACGGAGAGTGGCCCTATTGGGGGCCGGCGGGGGCAATAACCGGCGTTGTACACCTGGTGCGCAATTTCCAACTGGTACACACGAAGAGAAACAAGTTGCCGGCAAGACATGCTGGCGGTAAGCGACAAAAGCCAAACAAGGCAGTATGAAGCCAATTGCCGTGTACCGCCGATAACAGCTTTGGACAAGAACGCCTTGTGTGTATTGCTCGAGCATACATGTATTGCAGACACGTACTTCTTTTCCTGTGACTGCGCTAAGATTCGAACCCACGTCTTGAAGGTATTATGGTTGGGAGGTTACTCACGGTTGCCAATCCTATGATACATGTACAGTAGAGCGAGCCACGGTTGTTTGACCGAGCTTTTTTTGTCGTCCCATTTTTTCTGGACATATCTGTCCTTGTGCAATCCGGTACAATCCTAGACGGACGTCCAGGGAACACAGGAGGAAGGCCACACAGTTGATTGTACTCTCGAACTTCCCTCTACGGTGCTCGCCTTGATATTTATGTGTCGCGAAAAGGATTCAGCCGTTACTTTCCCTCGTGGACTGTCAAGCCCAATTTCCGCGTGGACACGAAATCATCGCTTTCCACAGCTGTGTTTGGTCATGTTGTGAGAAAAAACATAAAATACATTTCTTGTGACTGCACCAAGATCCGAACTCAAGTCCTAACTTCAGCAGGTCGCGAGGTTACCTACGGAACCTATCAGAATCATCACCGCGTGATTGGCGGTCTTATGAGATAGACACGGAGACTTCGTCATGTATCCGATACGACAAAATACAGCAGGATATCGACAATATCTCGCAGCATGACCCGTCCTAAAACCCCGCCGGAGAATTTCCTGGCGTGGGGCGCAAGGGGCACTCTGCCGAGAAGGTTGAAATACGTCAGACCTGTTAGCGTAGGCTACTCTTATTTCGATGCATGTGTTGACATTGTGTTTGAGGCAGAGAGAAAGAGGGACCTCGTGAGGGACGTGCCACATGATCCCATATGCCAAGAGTCAGAACCATGGAACAAGCAAGACCCGGGGCCGGTGCAGAACATTCGCAGTTGGACGAAACCATGTCGACACAGCATGCTCATTGCGTTTTCAGGTTTTCGACCGGAGAACATACCACGTGCGGCTGATGCCTTCATACATGCTTTCGACTGTGAGCAGTGTCTTATTGCTGTGCGCTGAACCTAGTTCCTGGCGCGCTCTGGCCCGTTTTGGCCGTTGTTTGCGACCTTCCCTTCTTCCCAGGTGCTGTCGATGTGGGAGGATGATTTAACGGGGGCGGTAAAATTCCGCGCGCGATGGCTGGTGCGCTCCTCGGATCTGTCGAAGGAGGCCTTGTCAAGGCTTCGAACGGGCCGCCGCCGGTCTGCGGGCGACGGCAGCGGCGGCGAGGAGAAGCCAGGTTTGAAAGGCAATTCTTTGCCCGATCAATCTCGAGAAACAGACGACGACGACGAGGTTTTTCTCACGACCAAGGAAGAAGATCTCGACGCGGATGCAATCGTGAAGCCAGTGGCGATCTCTGTGGCCGCGAGCGCGGCGATCGACACCCTTCGGAAACCGAAGCGAAAGACGGGGCCCCGACTCACCCACGCCTTCGACGCTTCCTCCGGCGACTTTACCCCGGTGAAGGATACGCACGCAATCATCACGCGCGCCAGAGCTCGCCAGGCGGAGGGTCTTGCAAGCGCATCAAGTGCCTCCGAGAACAGTGCTGGTGCGACGGGCAGTAAGCCCGTGGCACAGGGTCGCCCGTGGTTTCTACCAAAGCGGAAAGACAGACAAGCGGCTGGCCGCGGGAGGGATATGGTGGAAACGCCAGCGCGTGGCACCAGCAAGGAACAAGATTCGAGTGGCAGCAACGGGGATCCTAGCGTCGCCACCGACTCGGAGGACCGGGGGGTTGAAAAGGACGAACACCAAGAAGGCAGCAACGACAACGACGACGAGAAAAAATCAAGTAGGGGTAGCGGCGCTGCGGCCGCTTCCGCTTCCCCCGCCTCCGCCGACAACAGCAGCGATGAAGCCTTAACACCGAGGAAGTCGGGCCGGCAGAAGAAGCTTCGGCAGTCGCTGAACGGCCGTGAGGCTGTGGAGGTTCCGTGGCACGGGCGCCGTCCCGGTGTTTCGGAGATTGAGCGCCAAGGGCCGCCTCGCCCCGCTCGTTCTCGACGCCTGGTGATGGCCTCCGCGGACCCCCCTCGCCCTCGACGCCTGGCGATACCTCCCGCGAATACAGCAGGGGCCGCTGCAAAGTGTGCAGGAGGCGGCGCCGTGCCCCACGCGGCCGACGTGGGAGGGTCCCCTGGCTCTGTGCGGACGCGCAGGTCTGCCGCGGGTGCAGCGGGAGCTCCGCCGTCGCTGATGGGGAGCTCAACGGCACCTACCGCCGAGCTAATACTTTCGGGCAAAAGGAAACGAACTCCCACAGCCAAGCGCATGGAGGGGGACAACGAGCCATGCGAGGCAGAAGCACCTGATTTCATCCCGCCCCGGCGGACTCTCGTCGGCGAGGACCACCAGGTGGATATTCCAGACCTTCTGCCTGCTGAGGATAGAAGCAAAGCGGCGGCGGCAGGCCGTGCCGAGGGGACCGGCGCCGAGATGGTGAGTGGCTCTGCTCGGCCGTCGGCACGGTTTTCTCGTGTGTCAGCGTGGAAGAGCGCCCGGGGAAAGAAGTCCTCGTGTGTTGCCTATATACATTCCGTAGAGATTGCGAATATTGCTGTGTGCTCTTGCCCCGGGTTTCACCTGACTTGTTGGGTCGGCGGGCGAGAACTGCTGCAGCCTAGCATTCGCGAAGAAACACGTTGAAAAGGAAAATAAAGCATGATGCATGTCGACACGAAAAGCAAGCGGTGTGCGGGGCGTAGCTTGGCATCCAAGGAAGGGCTCACGAGCCTCCCATATGGTTGATTTGCCTACAAATTCCACGGCGGTATCTCCTCGAGTTTTTCGGTCCACAACAGCTACGCTCTGTGTTGTTCATGATTTGTTCTCACGCTGCACCGTCTTCTGGGCCATTCTTAGAACGTGAATCTTCGTCGTTCGCTCTGGCCTGAGGGGACTCACCCTGAGTGCTAGGTATGTGCGGTTGTCCATCACAGGGGGGTAACTGCTAGTCACATGAGCCAGCAGCGCTTTGTCGACTGCAGGCGAACCGATGACTGCAACCTCCACGGGCGTGTCCTACGGCCAAAGGGTGTACGCCCCCTTACCGGTTGTTCTTGCGCCTCAGAGGTATCCCAAAGATATCGGTGCCGCACGGCCTGACAGAGCACATAGGTTGCAGGCTTCCTGGTGTGTCTACCGGTCCTTGACGCCACATCTCTGAACTAACCATCAGGTCTGGCAAAGTGTCCGCGATTGGGACCCGCACTCCCGTGGCATGTTGGCGGGGTACCTTCAGGCAGCCAACACTATGGTCAGGTCGAAGCAGGCCCGCCCAGGGGTGGCTATCCACGTGCGCCTCGGCGGCAAGAATGAAGATGGCGGCGGCGGTGCCAGCACCAGCAATGGCAACAACAACAGCTACGCCGTGTGGGCGCTCACGACTGGCGTTAGCAGCGCCTCCGGGGATGTTCGAGTTGCGTGCTCGGAGATCGCCCAGACGGAAATTCCAGCCTCTGCCATCCAGAGGGTGCAGGCAAGGGGGTGACTTGGGGGTTCCCGGCAAAGAAACTATTGAACCGTTTCTGTGTCCTCGAGTCCCCTCTGATGAGAAACACCGGTCTATCTCCCAAGTCCTGAGAGGCCGTTTGCGAACGGGTGTGCGCCACGGTCATGGCGCTCTTTCGTTCAGGTGACGGGGTACCTCGGGGTCTCCCTGGCCGCTGGCTGACTCAGTCTTGCCGTTCGTTTTTCCTTTCCTCTTTTTTCGTGCGTACAACACAAAGTGCGAAGAAGAGGCCCTGGAGGCGCTGGTGAAAACGAACTGCGTCCTTGACAACTTCGAGCCGGCCCTCAAAATGCTAGCGGATAGCACGACGTCGCCAGAGAGCGTACAGCCGTGGTCGCTGGATCAGGTATGACCCGACTCCGAGTGCCAATTCAGCGTCGGAGATGGTGATCTCTGTCAGAGATGGCGATCGCTGTCTGCTCGGAGGATGCCCCTCATTGCACAAGCAGGAGGCTCCCCAATTGAACCGGGTAGACCAGCAAGCAGTTTTGGCGGTTGAACTTGTCCTTCTTAACTTTCAGACGGATACGCGTGGACCCTTTTGATTATTGCTACAGGTTAGAACCCTCGAGGCCGCGCTGGACAAAGATTTCGACGTCAACGGGCGTTCGCAGGGCTGGGCTCGGCCCGGGATAGACATGGATCGTGAGGACTTCATAGACATCGCTAAAGTTAGCAAGGAGGTCCCGGGAAAAACGCCCGCACAGGTGCAGTACAGTGAACGTTCTCTTGGCGTGCGCTTGCAAGTGAGCACGGGTTGTTGTCGGCAGTTGGAGATTGAGCCACACTTTCCATGTAGTCTTGTAGTGTGAGCCAAGGTGCACAAAAAAAGTCTTCCCGCACACCTACCCGACCACCCCCCCCCCCCCCCCCCCCCCCCCCCCCCCCCCCCCCCCCCCCCCCCCCCCCCCCCCCCCCCCCCCCCCCCCCCCCCCCCCCCCCCCCCCCCCCCCCCCCCCCCCCCCCCCCCCCCCCCCCCCCCCCCCCCCCCCCCCCCCCCCCCCCCCCCCCCCCCCCCCCCCCCCCCCCCCCCCCCCCCCCCCCCCCCCCCCCCCCCCCCCCCCCCCCCCCCCCCCCCCCCCCCCCCCCCCCCCCCCCCCCCCCCCCCCCCCCCCCCCCCCCCCCCCCCCCCCCCCCCCCCCCCCCCCCCCCCCCCCCCCCCCCCCCCCCCCCCCCCCCCCCCCCCCCCCCCCCCCCCCCCCCCCCCCCCCCCCCCCCCCCCCCCCCCCCCCCCCCCCCCCCCCCCCCCCCCCCCCCCCCCCCCCCCCCCCCCCCCCCCCCCCCCCCCCCCCCCCCCCCCCCCCGGGGGGGGTACGATTGATGTTTTTTTTTCGTGGTGCATATTTGTAGAGCTTTGTTGGCTCTATCGCTCTCCATTGGGTGTGCTTGCGTGTGGTGTTCACGGCACGCAGAAGTGGACAAGGACCTTGTTACCAGGTACCTCGAAGTAGTGCTTGTTTGATAGGGTTGGGATAATTAATGGCGTGTACATTAAGCGCAGATTGCTACTTCGTACTTATTGTTAATAGCTGTGATGGGCTGCCTAACTTCTACTTGGTTTCAAGTCTTGGGAGTACAGTGCTTGGGGACACCCCCTCGAGCTAGAAGTAACGTAGAACTTCTCAATGCTCCCGCGACAAGTCCGCCACATTTAACCTTGGGCGAACATGGCGAAGTAACACACCACACAACAGAACCAAAGGATACATAAACACCGTACGTCAAAACGTCAACAATCCAAGCATACTCAAGCCGGCAACATAATATACCGAAGAGGGGCTGCCGATGAGCCTACGGCCGTGGTATCACCTTCACCCCGTGCGTTCAAGTACTTATTCACTCCCCCAGGCCCCTCCACCTCCCTTAACAAGACTAAACCGCTGTATCTTCGAGCGCTTTCGCCCCGAGCGCCTTCGCCCTCCCTCCTCGTCCCTCTCGCCCCTACCCCACCCTCCCCCTTCTCAAGCTCGCCCAGTGGCTACGTGGGTCATTGCTACCCCCGTGCATGAAATGTGCCCCCTCTATGTAGTGTTTTAGTATGGGCATGTTTATATAGGAAATTGTATGGCGTCGGGGGGGGGGAGGGGCCTTTGTACCCCCCCCCCCAAAAAAAAAAATTGTCGGGTAGGTGTCTGTTTTTTTTTTTTCGTGCACCCGTAAGCGGTTGGGTGGGTTGGTTGCCTAGCGCGAACGCGTACTCTTTGTGCGTCGTTAGCCTTGTTTTGCGGTCTATTTGGTCGTGATCTTTCGATAGGACCTCCTTGTATGACTCCACTCTCAACTCTCCTACGTGCTTGTTGTTGCGGTGTCCGCTTGCCCCCTCCCCTCTCCCGGAAACGGCAAGGTGTTGCAATTCTACTTCAGATATCTTGCTGCCGCAAGGCCTCTGACAGACGTCGTCTACGGCCCAGAGGTGAGGATGTTACGGCCTTGTATCTTGTCAACCAAACCTGACCCATATGGTTCAATTCTACGGGGTATCGAAAGACCTGCACATGCCTCTCGCCCGAGTAAACCCGCCCGAGTAGTTTGCAGATATGTTTTGGTGATACTTGATTTTGGGCCCGGGTGCGCGGGGTGGATCCCTTGAAGTGCACCATGAGTGTACCTAATCGTAATGCTACCGCTGAAGACTCCGTGGGAAACTAGACGTGCAACCTGCGCATCGAAGTTGGTAGTGTCAAGGGCATGCGTGTTCACTCGAGGGAGGAGGTCCGTCGTAGCACAGCATGTTTCTTGGCATGTTCCGGGAACCCTCTCTGAGCCATATTCTCGCCGTGTAAATTATGGTTCGAGTCTTGTGTGTAGTTGGGTCGTGGGAAACCGGGATTGAAAATGTTGCCAATGTCGCCAAAACCGTACTTATCGACGAAATATGAGCAGTCCAGTTTGTGATTTGCACCCAGTGTTTGACACAGTAGACAGCAGAGAAAACGGTGAGCGTTATTGAAACAATGGCCGCCAATCCTCTCGTTGGACATATATAACAGTGGCCGTCCCGTTGTTCCTTCCAGAATCTAGGCATCTCTTTCACGACGTTCGTCAAGTGCGTCCGTCCGCGTCTTGAAAAACGCAACGCACTATTCGAGTCACGTTTTCACGACAAGCGACACCGAACCTTGGGTGGGGGAGATGCCTCTACTTCCTTCATCCCAAAGGAGAACAAAGAAGCGAGACACTGTTGTAGAGTCTCGGTCATGATCCTGCCTTTCTCGCCAAGCTGCTTTACACCACTGCGGTTTGTGCCGACACCCCGAGTACAAGGCCCTGGCAATAACCTCCCCAAAGTTTCCGAGTGCTCGACTGTCTCTCACTCTGTCTATTCTGCATCATCACATCCTTCCCCTTATGACTTTTGTATCGCTTGTAGGCGGCCGAGGCACGAAAGAGAGAGAAGCTCTCAAACGATGACTCGGACGTGGAGATACCGGTGACCCCTCGAGGGGCCTCCGGACGACCCGCCCGAAGCGGCTCAGACACCAGTCCGTCACATCGTGTCACGAAGCAAGAGCCTGCCGGAACGCGCAGAGTCAGCCCCTCTCCTAACGGCAGCGAAGAACCCCGCGAGGCGACCACGAGCCCGAAAGGCACCGGGTCGCGCACGGCATCGACCTCCGGCCTGCCAATGCGGGGCGACGGCCCGCGCACCGGTGACAATGGTAGCGACAGTACTCACGGGACACGAAAAGACCGCCCCTCTGAAGGGAGCGAAGCAGCTCCCGGGCCCCGTCCGCGTGACGCGGAGATACTGCAGGTAAGAGGGCAAAAATGTTGTCTCGGTTCGATGTGCGGCGAGTTCGTTCCCAGCCCGTTTTGGAAGCACACGCCTCCGCACCGACTGTGTGTGTACAGCGCGGCTGGCGAAGCGGTGCACGTGCCGTATGGCTCGGCTCTGGCTTGCTCTCTTGGCGCGGAGGAGACACTCCCGAGAGCTTTGGAATTCGTCGGCCCTGCCCACAAGCTTCACGGTCGTTCTTGTTTCTCCAGGCTGGTGTTTTGTTCAGAGCAAACCGGTCCGCAGGACGCAACCCGTCAAGCTTATCTGGAGGTCATTCCAACCACGTCGGTACTGTAGTTCTTCCCCGCGTATGCATAGCACCGCAGGTTGCACAAGATACCACGCACCGGACGGATTTTCTGAGCTCGACCACTCCACGACATTCAGAAAATGAGACGTTTTTCGGGAAGGTCTCGACGAGACGCATCCCACGCCACATGTTTCGGCAACGCCACGTGATTTTTGCTCCGGAATAGTCGAGCTTTGAAAGACGGTCCAGGGGGGGTGTGGTATCTTATGCAACCCACGGTATCCAGCCACAGCAGTTCCATGTGCATGGGCAAGTTTCCGAGTGGTGGCCTCTCGTTGCACCCGGGTGTTGACAGGTGGAGAGCGGTGACGACAGAAGCAATCATCGCACGTCTCGAACATCAGCGCCTGTCGCTCGGGGCCCTGGAGAGCAAGACTCACGGTCCAGCCAAGCCGTCCCTCAGAGGAGGACTGTGTGGCGGCCGATATCAACCCCAGGTGGGTTGGACACGTACGCGGCCCAATGGTTGCTGATCAATGGCGGTCTTGGGGCTGGTGCTACCAGCGAGAGTGATGGCACGTGTGCAACAGGAAACAAACAGCCGGGGGGCGGGGGGGACGTCCAAAGCGCGGTAGATGATGGAACTCAATGCCCTGGTGCAATGATGTTGGTTGGCGTAATGCTTGAAACGTGCGGTGGGCGTACGCAAGCCGTGTCTTGAAGCGTGATACCCCTCGAGGTTCTTAAAAGTTAAAGGATTTATGTCGCTCATTTGTGGCGAGACTATCAAATGTGCAACCGACGTTGGGCCTTTTGTATTTGTCGATTGTGGCTGTCCCGGCTCGATCGATCCTTGCCGCTTTTGCACCCACCAGCGCCAAATCAGCACCCGTCGGAAGGACTTTCGATGCCACCGCGCTCGGTGCCGGGCAGAGTGCGAGACCAGCGTTCTGATGGTGGGAGTGATGTGGTCATGGCAGAGGGTCGGTCAGGCTTTGGTGGAGGTGAACAAGTGTTCGGATTCATGGCCCCGTGCTGGCATATATTGGAGAGGGCGCACGCCTACATGGACCCGGTAAGGACTTTCCCCCTCAACGTGAAACGCCGCGTTTCCCTGCAGTTTTTCGTTCATGCCCTTTTTTTTGTCATGTGTCGCTGTTTTTGGTTTTGTCATTCACTCGCCTGCCTGGGAGCGTGGCTCATACGATGAGGCCGATCCACATGCGGCGAAGGCCTGGTTGCGGGGTCGAGAAGGAGCAAGAGAATCGACGTGTGCCGGAATACAGGCCTTATTTGGGCCCGTGCACTTCTTACGTCTTGGAACCCCACGTCCCTGTCTGCTCGCATGCCGTTCAGGATCAACTTTCTTACATGAAAAGTCTCATCCTCGCTCATCTCAGGAGGCCCATGTCAAGGGATCAGGTGAGGCACTACTATTAATAATCGCACTCTAAGTTACGCCCCGCTTGCAGTTTTCAGAAGCAGAAGTTCTTGAGGTATCGTCCGGTTTTTCGTAGGGGCGATCTGGCACGTTGCCAGCGATGCCTAACGTTGCTCTGAGTTACACACCATTCTGCCCTTTTTTGTGGCCCTTGTTCTTCGAGTTCTATGCAGGGTAGTCTGTCGTTAGGCGACTACGGTCTTCGGGTGTGCCATGCGGAGCTTACACATTGTTGCGTTCTCTCGGACCCCGCACCCCCACCCCACCCTTGCGCTTGCGTATTTCCCTGCCGCACTTTGGATGCCACAAGCTGCTTAAGAGGGTCAAGAGTTGCCTTCACGAGCAACAGCACATCTACACCGCCTTTGTCAAGTGAGCTGCGTTTCTCGTGTCTGCTGTTGTGCTGCCGCGAGGCTGAGCCAAGGGTGTGCGGTGCGTGAGTCGGGGTAGAAAATGAACCGTTGCTGTGGTATCTTGTGCGAAAATTACCGACTCCTGGGATACAAAAAAACACATATCGTGACCAGGGACTTGTCCATGCAGGCTTCCTTTATTCGGCGCAATGTTGTGGAATATGCTAGGCGTGCTGGCCACTGGCAAGGTGATTTCACGAAGACCGAGTTATCCAACGCGGCGCCCTCTCTCTCTCTGTGCCGTATCCAGGATGTTTGATCACGTTGACCAGACCCCGCTGATGCCGCTATTTCCGGCGACGAGAAGGACCCCGGCGGTCATGCCACCCCAAGGACATGTCCCTCATGCCGCCTTTGCCGCCTACCCTCCCCCGGTAGAAGGTCCTCCCTACATGATACGCGGCACGACGCTAGGGAGTGGCGGCGGCAGCGGCGGCGGCAGCAGCGGCAGCGTGCGAAGGGGGGCGGCGCCGTCCTATTTCTACCCGGGAATGGCTGCTGCTCCCGAAGCCGGTCGCACGAGTGCCCGCCAGTGGTCGATGCCACCGCACGGAGCAGGAAGTGCCAGCGTCGGCGGCGACGGTTACAGCGGGATGCATGAAGGAAGAGCTGGGGGTGCAGACGCTCTTCGTCATCGTGGTGCGTACACTTCTCCTGTGCGCACTACTCCCGCTTACCAAGGCCGGCGAGACGTGTATGACAGGGATATGGAACGGAGGGAGGCATGGTCTGCACAGCAGCAGTCCCAGCAGCAGCCGAGGCCGCGGGGGGTGAATGGGTCGGCGGTACGCCCGTCAACCGGACACGCGTCGGCTAGATGGATGCCCGGCCCTACGGAAGCGTCCTGGGGGGGCGGCGGCGGAGATGTTTACCGCTGAAAATGGAGCTGCCTGGCATGGTGTGCGGATTGTTGATACTGGTTGCATGGTTGCTTTTGCAACATATACTTGTGCGAGTTTAGCTACGTTGTGGCCTGTCTAGCTTTGGGAGGTGAATGCGCCACGGCCCGGCACTTATACACGATATTTTCTGCATCGTCCTACGCCGTTCTGTAAGTAAACCTCACTCCAACACCCTCTTCTATTTGCATGTGATTTTACCTCATTAGGTGCCAGTCAACCGCATTTTACTGAAGGCTTCTCGTTCCTTTGTTCTTCCACCCATCAGCAATTCTTGGGGGTTCTTGGTGGTCTTAGTAGAGGACGTGTGCTCACGGTAGCGCTTTTTAGTTACAGCAGTAGTCTAATAGCATTGTTTTTTGTGTCGGAGGTTGGTTCATGTTTCCAGCGGCACCACGGGTGGTTCATGTGATGAAGGGTCCTAAACTGAGTGCGCAAAAGTCGTGGTGTGATTGATATCGTGCTCGGGTTGGTGAGGAGGCGGTTGGATCGTTGTGGTTCTCGTAACCCTCGCTCAACGTCCTGCCCCAGCCTAATCCTGTACGGCCGACAGGCGAGGTTAGCGTAGGCATGCCGGTCGCCCCGGTGGTCTAGTGGTGACCTCGAAACCGCGGGGCGGCGTCGTGAGGTCGAATAACTCATGGGGTGAAAAAGCAACAGTTTGCGGGTGGAAGCGAAAAAGCTAAAAGCTCGTGAGTACCAAAATTCGACGTTAGCACCGTTGACGAGGGAAAGGAACAGCTGGACCCTTCTCGCGATAAAAAAAAAAAACAGCACGCTCCGCAGAAGGAAGGTGGAGCACGAAAATAATATGAAAACAAAAAAGGCCCGGTGATTACCCCCCTCCTGTTTGACCCCGGATGGTTGTAGTTGTACGAAAAATGAAAATACGCTGCGAAGTGGGGGTCCTCTACCTACACTGAAGCACGTGTCGTACAGGTCTCACCACAAAATTGAGGGGACTGTCACCTTAAGCAATAGGACGAAAAACACAAAAAACATTTGTCTATGAATTTGCCATCTGTGCCACGTCTTGTGTGTGCTCCTCGTGGCGGGGGGCGCCTAGGGTTGCCGTCACTCCAACCATGTATTTCGATTCGTGGCATAATGAAGTATCCGCCTACAAAGCCACTATTTCCTTCCCATTCTAGAAGGCATGTGTCCCTTAAAAACCTTAGTCCTCACGCTCGAATAGCGTAGTCCGGGTTTTGTGTGTTTGGTACTGTCAGCCTCGCTCAATATTACGTTCGCGAGGCCCTTTGTCTGACCTTCCGTACCAAGCCGCTCTGCTCCTCCTTCACCATCGCGTGTGCTGGGTACATTCTTGTATGATTGTGTTGGCACCAGCTGTACGTCTTGCATCTCATTTGGCTGTCACTACAAAATTATTTTTCTTTAACGTGCAGTAGGGTTCACACACACACAAACACGCGGAGTAGCAGGCTTGGTAGACACGTGGGCAATGTCCTTCTGTTGATACCGTCTCCGTCTTCAATCCGGAGAGAAGTTTAGCCTCCCCCGTTACGCCCTTCTCACGAGGTCCCGGATGATGTAGCCTTTAGAAGTATTTTGTGTTGTCAACCGCACTGAGCCTGACGTTTTTTCATTGGTCAGGCGGTTAGCGCGGTCGATGCACATTAAAGTAACACAAAACACAAAACACAAATCTGACGTCAAGGGCCACCCAGGTCGGTTGCTCAATTACACGGACCCATTAGCTTAGAAGAAAGTTCAATCGACCGCACGCTGGACGTGCGCACGAAGATGAATATCATCAGCACGCATACCCTGTACGTACGATAACAACACACGCACGCACTAACAAGCTAACGCTCCCACTTCCACGCGTACTTCGGTAGCAGACGTAAAAGAAGCACGCTATTATACGCAGGATGTCGTAAAAAACAGAGGAAATGGCAATTTTTATGCACTCAAATAATGAAAACACGACAACGTGGTCGATCATCATCAATAAACAAAGAAGGACGACGCGCAGAACCTTAACAGATGGAAGAAAACAGGCTTTCGCTTGGAGACACCATAATAACGAAAATTGGGGTTAAGTGAAACGGCGCCAGGCATTTGCTTCGCTGCTTCATATTTTAGCCCCAGCCACCTGCCCTACCGTGTCGCCATTCCGACACCCTCCGCCCAGACGCATGCGCCTCGAGTGGCACAGGAGGTGCTGACGGCGAACAAGGGCCATCCGTCCGCCACTCACACGACCTCTGCTGCTGCCGTTGTTGTGGCCAGCTCCTCACTATTCTCGCTTCCCGATCTCGCCCATCCTCTCGATACATCATCCCGGGCCCTGCCGCAGAGGCTGGACCACGGGGAGGAGAGGGATGGCGGTATGTGGAGCCGGCCAGCCGATGAGGCGGGAGGACAGCTTCATCGTTCTGGTACCCCCTGCCGACACCCTTGCCCCACGCAACCGCGTACTGCGGCAACGGCTGCCGCTCACGGCGGGCATCCACCCCCGCCGCCGCCGCGGCAACGCGACGGTAGGTATCGTTGGGCCGTGCCCTCGCGGCCGTGGCACCGGGGGGCACCGGGTATTCGCGAGGAACCGCAGCAGGTACTCGGGAATAGGGGAAAGGTGGCCGTGCCCCGCCGTCGTCCGCGTGGGAGTGGATCCTCCCCCTGTACGACACCGACTCGGGCGGATCGTCACGGGCTGTTTTCATGGCTGGGTAAAAGGGCACCGGTGGAGCTTCGGCGTGGATGAGATCGACGCGGTCGAACGTCCTGCAGGGAGAATTATTGTTTGTGTGGGTGGAACCAGCGCACCCGAAAGAGAAATAAGTGGAGGTCGTAGGGGGCGAGTTTCGACAAACGATATGTTGGTCGTCCCTGAAGAACAGGGAAGGGGCAGCTATTGCGTGCCCACCCGTAGCAACGTCTCCTTTCGCGAGGTATAAAAGTCTTCTCATTGTTGCTATAGAGGCTGCAATCAAATCATTGGACTAGTCAGCCGACTACTGACATGGCTACAATGGTCGGCTGACTAGCCTAGCGGTTTGATTTCGGCTCCTATTCAAGTCAGTCGTGGGGTTCGTGTGCCCCGACTCTTTCAGTTCCGAGGAGGGTAACCCCTTGCTACTATCCGTCCAATCCTCATTTCGCTTCATATCACTCGCCACCAACATCCTAAAGATTTTTTTAGGGTCTCAGACGAGTCCTTCAGTAATCCATACACTGGCCGGGAGTATCCAGGGTCTCAGGGAAAAAACTACGTCGAAGTGTGCAGCCTGGGTCTCGAACCGACGACTAACTTTTGTACAAGCCGCAATCACACCATTAGGCAAGCCCATTCGACTGGTCAGCGCTGACTTTAGTCCAATTGATTCTGCTTCAATATCCTTCAGCGTGATCATGTGTCCTCTTTCAAACGGTACGTCGCGGCTGTGGCAAACACGAAACTCTGCGCGGGTCGACACTCACTTGACGAAGGCGGCGAAAACCTGCGGCTGTTCCGCTAGGCAGCTCTCGGCTCTCTCCAGTAGCTGGGTTGTACAATCGCAATCCACGCAAGCACGATCCATACGGGTGCAGAAATACGAGGATCGAAGGGGACACGACGGGAGCACAACGGCGTGAAAAGGAAAACCAGAGGGATATCAAGGAGGGAGTATTACTTCAGTTGACTAAATGTCTGAGCCGTCTCCAAGCCCTTACGCGTCATCACAAGCCAGACGCAACAAAACACCACATAGAGGATAACTCGCACGGACACAATAGACAATAACACATCCAAACGAGGGGGAGGGAATATCCGTAAACCATGTGCGTCTGGTTGAGGAGGGGCCAAGAACACGTCTGGATGCAAAAGCATGTCAACACACGAGGGGTACACACCTGGGCGCGAGTCATGGGCTTTTGGACGTGCCTGAGGATGAGGCCTCTCATATACACAAGCTGGTCCTGAAGGGCAAACAACAACATGGAAGAAAAACGGCGGTTGAACGAATAATGGCGGGTGAACATGGAGGCATACACACTTTCCGCATCAAAAGAACAAGTGGTGCGACACGACTGATCTCCTACGAATCATGCGTAACCAAAGTCCGCAACCCACGAAGTCCGACAGAGGCGAGTGAGAAAGAGAAAGAGAGAGAGGAGATAAAGAAAGAAAAAGAGAGACAGGAGAGATAGAAAGAGATGGAAAGAGATAGATAGATGGAGAGAGGAGCGAGAGAAAGGCCTCAGGTCGATGAGCCAACAGCACTACCAACACACACTACCAAGGGTTCACAGCTTCATTCAACTGAGCAAAACCACCCAAGCAACTGCCTCACCTGGTCCAAGTACGCTTGTGCCTTCTCCAGCAGACTCCAGCACGGACCCATGAAACCGAACACGTCTTGCTCCAATAATTCTTCGCGCCGGTCTTCGTACGCGGCCGAGTATCTGCCCATACGGCCATCACCAACCTCGCGGCGGATATGGTAGGGGTGCTGTTGCTGTTGCTGCTGCTGTTGCTGTTGCTGCTGCTGCTGCTGTTGCTGCAGCCGCGGTGGCTGCTGGCCCGCATGCCTCGGCATGGCGACGTTTGTGCGGCGGCCGTGCCAGTTCGGGGGGACCGGTCGAGCTGCCGTCGGAAGGTAGCGCCGTTGGTCTGGGAGTGTCAAACAGAAGAGACGGGGAGAGAGAGAGACTACGTGAACGCGACGGCAAGTGGGGGATGATGTAGGTACATGCGCATGCAGTTTTTCGACCAATGTTTTACTCGGCTTTGCCGCATCATTCCAAGGCCGGAATTAAGAGGAAATCCGCCATGGTGGCATCAAAACAGCCAGTCACCAGACGTGGTTGTAAGCACCTGCTGCCGCCGCTGCGTCCGACATTACTGGTGGGACCGGACGGGGGCGTATCGGCCTGGGGCCCCACGATATCTCCGGCGCATGGCCAGCTGGGTGCCATCCTCCCTCCCCGGTGCTGGGGTGGTGTCCACGCGCTGTTGCCACTTGTGCCGCGGAGCCAGCGGCGTGGAACGCCGATCCCCTCGGGGCCCTTCTAGCAATCTCTGCTCCGTCATCGCTGTCCTCCACCTGTTCGATTTGTCGCAAAAGGGGGGAAAAATGAAACTCTCAAGTATCTCGCTACTACTGCCGTACTTTCAGTTCCCCCCTTCATGTGCATGATACCCCATTGAAACCGCTGTGAGAGTGTGGGTAAAGCGACAAACGGTTGAAAAAGTAGAGAAAGTTGGCGAATTGCCTGTTGGAGAGCTGGGGTGAAGAAACGCTGTCGGGGGCTCTCCCACCCCTGGCAATCGACCAAATGCATTCGTGCAACATCCACACTTGCTGCCACAATCACGCGGCATCATGCGACGTGAAACCTCAGGACAATGAGCCAGACGAAACGAATAATCTCACGTACCTCTAGCACCTCGACGCCCGGGGGCATATCCCTCGGCGTCCGCCACATTTGCTCCCTGGCTGCCCGCTGACGCTCGTATTCACCACCAACGTTCCGGTTGGCACCGGCAGGACCGTGGCTGCGCGGGGCGTGGTCCACGGCAGGAGACACGGTGCTACGCATCGGGGGAGAAACCGTGTGCTTCGGTGGCCTCACATCTTCCCGCTCCCTTAAGGAGCCCTTGGCTTCAGAGGCAGGAAGCAGAGGGACTGCAGGAGTGCTTGACTTGCGGTCGGCCGGGGGATCGTATGTCGCGGCGCCTACGCTGTCGCTGGCAGGGGTGGCCGAGCTCATGTGCTTGGCGGCCAGCCTGAATGTTGAGATGTTCGACTCTCGCCCAGGGCTGTCAGTAGGGAGGATGGCTTCGCGTTTTCGTGCTTCAGCCGCCTGCGTGGAACCAGAGGGCATTGTTGATGCATAGAGCGTACAATGCAAACGAGCGTACATGTTAGCGTGTGTTTCAGCCCTCTCAGGACAACGTCTCCGTCGATATTCCAAAGGCTCTACCACGAGGTGTCCAATTACCGCACATAGTACACAGGGGAAACTGCTCCATAGACCAGGGGTACGCGACGGCTTCTCCGTTTATAACATCCGTCTACAACGAATGTCGAACCTCCGGCAACAACCCTTTCTACCGGTGGGAAACGATCTCCCTACAGCCGACAAACAAAAAAAAGTGTTCAGCCTACAGCTGTATGTGTGTTTTGTGTTCGTCGTATCTACTAAGGCGACAGTCGTCCAATTTTTCTTGGCGACACGTGTTCTGTACCTTTCAGTGTATGTAAAACACTACAATTTTCAGTGATTTTTTTTACAACCACCATCCAGGGTCACAGAGGGGGAAACACCAGGGCTTTTTTTTCATATTTTTGAATATTTTTTTTTCGTTCCCCACCTTCCGACGTTGTAAAACAAGCCAATTCTCTTCGTGAACTCGGCAACCAGGTTACCGTTTTTTTTTTTTTACCTCCGTTTTTTTTTTTTTGGCGGTAACCAGAATGGTGGTCGAGTAGATCATGTTGTGCGTGGTGGAGAACCCTCACTCCGCGCAAGGGGGATGATCGCACCACGTTGTGTTAATATGGTCAAGCACCCTCGAGGCAGTTACACAGTGCTTACAACTGTCTCTGGAAGTGAAAGCACCAGAAAATAAGTTAAGTCATACGCAGCTGTCATCCGTACGCAAGGAAGTAAGCACAAGATGCCGAAAACGCTTAGCAGGATGCACCGCACCCTTCATGCGACTCGCCGAATATCTCACGG